>JXSR01S008380.1:135671-145717 GCA_000969725.1 Ophiothrix spiculata
TGCGCAAAAAGAGTCAAAATCAGGTTTGTCCACGGGGTAAGTTTACATGGGTGCACACAATGAGCGTTGGTTATAATGTCTGTCTTAATTAGCTGTTTGTTTTTGCGTTATTGATTAGATTAAAGAATGTGATGAAGGAACTTTCGTAGAGATCTCATCTTAGGATGGGTTCTGCATTTACAGCAGCAATGTTTGCGGCAGATCTCCCTGTTCAAGATCCGCTATTGTCTTTATCAAAACAGTACCAAAGGGGTGAAACTTTGTTCCAACTCTGTATAGTCTTTGTAGATACGTGCATTAGGAAAAGTACTAGGAAAGTCATTCCTAATGCACCCTTACCATCTACACAGACTATATGTGTGGTGCTCTGGCATAATGAGCGGAAAGTCGCGATTGAAGATTTTGAATAAATGGCTGCTAAAGTAAAAATATGGTGAAATGATCAAATTTCGTTTTTGACATAAAACGCATTAATGCATAGGTATTAAACTAAACATTGCGTTTTGAAGGTCAATTATACCGGGAAGTGCAATTATTCATGGATAATTGATCGCGTTTTGCTATCATACACTATAGTAATCAGTAACTTTAAAATCGATTTGCGACAATTTTTTACTGCCAGATTTTGAGTGGGCTGTCTTGTATTTCGATCTCTAAATGAATATTGTAGAAAGAAAGTATGACATACTATATATCATTCGAAAGCTGAGATTACAGAGAATATAAATATGTCAAAAACTCAATTTTGAAAATCGCGACTTTCCGCTCATTTTACCAGAGCACCACAAATATGCAGAATTAGCTTAAGTGAATCTTAAATACAGAGGTTGTGGGTTCAAATTCTTGTTTCCTTGGGCAAAAAACTTTACTCCAATTACTCCGTGATCCGGAAGTCCCATTATGACGTTGTTCGAATGTCGTACACAGTGAGTACCTACTTGTTGAATTACTTTAATACCTTAAACGAACACATTCATGGCAATGCAAACAGACCATCTTGGTCTTCGACAGGGGCTAAATCAAAGGTATCTTATTCCAAAACGACATGCAGGTGCGATAATATGGTAATGGGAATTTGCTCCGATTGTTTCATTTGTTGTCTTTGATTTTAGTTTCAAAATATATTGCTCATATTTACCCGTAACATTTACAGCTGAAACAATTTCTGCTTTGGATAGTTTAAAATGTCACTGTTAAGACACTTGATTGAACCTTTCATCCGTCTGAGCATACATGATTTAATATTTAAATCATTTTATTTACTACATTATCATCTTCACCGGCATTTTGAAGAGCACGCAGCAAAAATATAATATACAATACAAGTGTTTTCATTTCGCCCTTTGGGATGATAATAGTGAATATTGTCAATTATTACATGGCTAGTAATAAAGCGATAAGATAATATCCTAATAATTTCTGATATCAAAATAAGATAAGCACTGTTTCACTTGTGAAACTGGCAACGGTATTCCATTGTCGATGTTTGCAATAAACGTAACGTATTATGTCTGCTTACAGTTACCTAGATACAAATTGTATTTCATTACTAAAAATAACAAAATCGTTTCAGTGTGAAATTTGATTTCAAGCAGTCCAATCGTGTCGATTTTATGAGCAATGTTGTATGTCACAGCTGCTTTATTATACTTAACCCTTGCCTTACCAGCGAGACGGGAGTTGATTCTCTGCCGCATAGAAACGTAAACAAATCTAACCTAGGGGTTTTGGGAGTTCATCCTTTGCGGACATTTTAGCCAAACAAATTGTAGTACCACCTTCAGGGTGGTCAGGGTGCCTCGTTTAAGTCGGAAGGTAGGGGTTGGTTGCCACCTAAGAAAATTTTAAGTCGCCATTTTGAAAGATATCTGCATGGTATTCACTTGCAGAACATATTACAAACACAATTTACCTTCTTTATTTTAAGTAAACAACCGACAAAATTCAGACATTATGTACTTTTACAGCAAAACTTCGATTTGGTGGCCATTGTTGCCCAAAATCGCAATATTTCCGACATTAAGAACTTATGACGTCATAATTACGTAACACCTAGGCCGATTGTCATGATTTTGTTATCAATGGATAGAAGAGTCCATATCCTATACTATGAAGTAAAAAACATTGTATAGGTTAAGAACAAAAAGTGCCATTCGGCCGCCATTTTGATTTATGCAGTCTTATTTTTCTTGAAATGTCAATAAACCCGTTCCTTTTACATCCTGAATACTGGGATAAAAAGTAGTACATTTTGTTCTTAATTCTGCAGAGTATTCTTATCCGTGTTATATTACCCTCCTTTTACTTTCATTTGCTACTTTTTGCATTTTTTCAGTTTATGTTTTATTGCTGATATAATGTTGACTTACTCCAAAATTTGTTTCGCTTCTGTCCCAATATTAATTTATATATATAAATATGTTATTTCATTAGATTATTGTTAATGCTAGCTGTAAATTTACAGACAGTTAAGGGTAAATACTCTCCACCTGTTCAGGAATTTTTTTTTTTATCATGAAAAGATAATTGTTTCCACTACATTTGTAGGTCGAGTCGCAGATACAATGTTATCGACCTCATTATGCGAATTCTAAAACTCGTCTCGCCAGAGGGAAAACAATTGTCGCAATATTATGTTTTTTTAACGTGACCTGCTGAAAAGGCTTTGAACCCTTATTTTATGAAAAGGGTGAAAGCAAATGCAAATTGAGAACGTAGATATAAAATTTCGTTTTATAAAAACAATGTATGTGAATTTTTTGGCAATTGATAAAAAAGAAGCATTATATGGTATTTCTTATAAAAATCAACGATTTTGAGACTTATGAAGCGAACAAATTTGAATCCATACATCATGTTTGTTTTAGAAGATTAACCCTGTCTTCCTGAGCTGTTTTTGTAACACATCTTCTTACTTTTATGGGGGGTTATCATCCCCGTGATTTTGAAATTGGGATCCCTAAAGTTATATCGTTTGGTACTGTATAGAATAGGGAAGGGTCTTCTCTTTCCATTGATACCAAGATCATGAAAATCAGTCGAGGCGTTTCGTAATAATGACGTCAAAAAGTATTCCGGACCGAAAAAAATCGACTTTGGGCAAAAATTGCACTTTTCAAAACATTGTTATAAAAGTTCTAAATGTCAAATTTTCGTCAAGTTTTTTCCTGTAAGTTTTAAGTCCATATAATGCAAGCATTTTTCAAAATGGCGATATAAAATTGTCCTTCCATAACCCCACCTTAGGTGTTGACCACAATTTTTTCCCATCAAAATGACCGCAAAGGATGTGAAAACAATTACCTAAATGCTCAGGGTCGCTTTATTTTGCGTTTTGGTGTAATCGGCGATCATCCGTTAGGGGGGGTTATAAAAACGGACTGCACGAGCTTTCGGAAACATTTGTTGTAGTTTTATTTGTTTATATTTCTTGTTTATATGTTCCTGTGAATCAGACGAAGAAAAGTATACCGTTTCCGAAAGCTCGTGCCAATTTTGAAGGTACATGGCGTGGAATAACTTCAGTGGCGTAGCCAGGGGTGGGCAAGGTGGGCGAAATGCCCACCTCGGAAATTTTTCGGAGACATTTTGAAGACCTGGGAGAAAAATAAAGGGGTTAGGAAATTGCCATTTTTCCATAAAATTACGACAATTAAAGCTGAAAATTGCTAAAAAGTAGGTTAAACACTTCATAAAGCACAATATTGTGCTTTATGAAGTGTTCAACCTAATTCTTGAAAAACCCAGCCGAGTCGGCCCCTTGGAACCCCTGTAAAGTCGCTCGATAAAATCCATTGGAGAAATCTTGGGTGGTTTGCCCACCCCTGGAGAAAGGCCTGGCTACGCCACTGAATAACTTGCTAGTTAGTGCACGCCAGTAAAATTGTACGAAATGTCACACATAATTCGGTAGATCTAATTACATTATATAAATGTGCAATATATTGTTTTGTCTTTCAGTTCTATATTTTATATTTTATTGGGTTTTAAAAAAATCAGACTCATTAATATTCATGTTAAACATCTAGTGCACGGTCGATTCAATATTTCAATGTATAATTTTTTATACAGGAAAGGGAAATCTCGCCAAATAACGACTCACTGTAGGGACTTAAACAATGGCTTATAGCACGGGTTAGCCACGAATTACGAAGCGAGGAAATAACCGCTGAGCTAACTGAAATTGGCAAACAATCCAATTGTCCGGACGTCTTGAAATTTTGAGTTTCTGCGGAAAAAGGCATTCACTTTTCCAAAGTAGTTTGTTGCCACCAAAGGTGTAAAATTATTAGTAAAGTTCATGTGTATACAAGAGACTCTATTTCATTATGTACACCAAAATTGTTATATTAGACACTTCAGGTAATTTTTTAAATATGAATCAAATTGCTTCAAATGAATTTTAAATAAAAGCAGGTGATCTAAAGAATCCAAACCCGTTTGAATTTTTCAAATCCGACCTTCCGTTGCAAAGTTATGAAGGTTTTTGTATAATTAATTTAACTAATTTTGGAGACCGCAGGATAGGGGATAAATCTTTTAGTTTCTTTATTTTCGCCAAGCAAGGTCACGGCACCAATCCAGTTACACCTCTTGTCAATACACAGAGTAATTTGGTCAATATTTTAATTGTCTGAATGTATATTACACACACAACAGGTGTTATTTTGCAGCTTTTTGCGCCCACACATGCGCGGGATGTTTAAAGATGATTAGTTCCGCATGATAAAGAGCTGATCAAAATTGCTTTAGGCGGAAGAACAGGCGCAGAAATTACACCCAAACAGTCATTATTTTTGCCGCTTGTTGTTTATTTACATTTGATTTAACAGATATATTTAAAAAAAATCTTGAGTGTGCATGGATGTCCACATAACTTGTACCCAACTGAAATTCTCTTTTCTTCACTTCCAAAAAAATTGGCAAACCTTTGTAAAATCAATAACTCTGCAACCACAAATCAGAATTTTTTAGTACAAATAAGTGGCTGTGCATGGACAAAATCATCTTCCTGATAACATATTCTTAAAATAAAAATGGTCTATCATATTGCGCGGAACTCAGGAAAAACATCTGAAAACGCAGGTGAAAACGTATCTAGAAACACTTTATGTCAGTATCAAAACAAAACTATCAAGCCCACTTAAAGTCATGCCTGCTTGAATTTTGTGTGTCAGCGGTGTGAAAAATCAACGTTCTCCTGCCAAGTAATGGGTAAATGAAGTATCTAGTTATATTCTGACAAACTTGAGTTCAAAAAAACTAGCAGGAAATATGCCGTTCCCTCGTCTCGCTCGCGAAAAAGAATTGTATGGCATTGACATCATTAGCCAAATATAAACCAATGAGCGATCACATTTTGTAGAATTAGATCTTAATCACCAGTCAGAATGCAATACAACTTGCCACGTATCAATTTGACTTGTCATTGTTGCTAAGAAATCAGTATCACCATTTTAATGGAATAGAATTCGTTAAGATAGTGATCAGTTTGGTACATATTGTCGTATCTCAATTGTGTTAACCTACATTGTTAAATTCTTGACAGCTCATATTTAAAATTGGCAGCATAATTGTAGGGCACATTATAGGGCAAGTGCGCAAGAAAGATTTGATTTACGCCTGTATGTAATGTAATATTTCGATATTTTATCTCGGTAATATAAAAGTAATAGCACTAAATCCCAGAGCAACCATTAAAAGGAAATTCAAATATTTTTCTTGAATTTAATATGAAGGAAAGCGAAATGTTTAAACGAACGTTTGCATCAAGTGTAAAAGGACTGTGACTAGTGCGAGATTATGCAATATTTAAACCCACTCTGTTCATTTGGATAACATTGCGTATTAGTTTAAATAAGTTAATAATAAGCAAAGAAAGAATCATATGAATCGAATGATCCGTATTGAAAAGTATATTGCCTATGGTTTTATATGATGTACGATTGGCTTTTATTCAAAAAGGAATATTGAACATCTTTTTCTCTGCAGAGTAGCATCAGGTCTGATTTCGTTTACTAGCGTGTCTCCTAATTTGAAATATTAAGTACATTATATAGTTGATCCAACGAAAAGGTAAGCTAACCTACATTATTTCACGGGAGTGTATGGACATTAGTCATAAACGTATATATGGTCCGAGTCACCCACTTAGTTCTCAGGTATGCTTGTCATTGCTTGTTTCAATATTACACGTAATTAAATCCACTAAATTATCCTCGTACAAATATAATTGATTCAATTTTATTTAATAAATAATTCATTACCCGAATATGTCAAAGAAACTTTTTGCATGGCCATTTTTCTGCCTTCATGCAAAGCCAAATATTGGAGGATCATATTTATTGAAGCAGTAAAACTAATATTCACTGTATCATTATCATAGAATAGACAGCTCGAGAGAGAGGGAATTATTGCAAAAATAAAATGAATATATTATAGATACACTGCAAATTTGACATAACATGTAGATTTTAAACTTGTTTTTAAATGAAACATACCTGTTCTGTACTGATTCTAATATGGCTACTGCCACATACAAAATATGTGTGAAAATTATTAGATAAACCACCATAATTGAAATACTTTCCTATTTTTCATCAGATTAAATATTTTTGTTTCTTTGCTTTGAACACCTGACACCTTAGACCTGGAGCTGTCATATGGTAGAATACTTGTGTGTCAGGCTTCCGATGTGTTCAAAATGAGAAAACTGGTATCCGATGTCTAAACACAATATATCCTACTGCTACGAACAATTGTAACAACCCTCTTTCTAGCTTATTATATTTCAAAAATAAAAATCTAGCATACATCTTCATTTTTCGTACTCGATATTGACTGGCAATTTGTTATTTGTCGGTTTTATTTATAGAGCATTTCCCAGTGACTGAATTTTTGAAATACCAAGTAATCCCAAAGCCCTCACTTTGACCAGGTAACTGTCGAGGAGTAACGTCCGTAGGTGAAACATTATATCTTTTAAACTTGATTTATTACCGTAACTGAATACAATCGGTATAACATAACACATTCGGGGCACTTTGGTTTTTAGTTTCCGACACTGAGCAGCAGCAACAGCCATATATATTCCAACAATGATATTGACAGTTTTGCTTCACTTGTTTTGTTAAACTTTGGTATCAATATATATTGCATATAATTTGCTCGTAACCTAAATGATAATTAACGGCTGAAACAATTTATGCGTTGGAGATAAAAGTGACAATGTATCTAGTTACTAGCTATGGTAACCATAATTACATTTACGTAGTAAAGCATAAGACAGCTGCAAAATATGAAGTTGCTCAACAAATCAATATGGTTGGGCTGATACACTTCAAATTTGACACTCAATTATTTCAGTTGGTATTTTTTTAGAAAAGATATACATTTGTATCCGTTGAACAGTATAGACATGTTATACTGTTTGGTAAATTATTTTGCTTATTACGTTTATTGCACATATAACCGTGAATATCGTTGCCAGATTTTGTTTCATTAGGGATACAGTGCATATCTATTTTTCATATCAGCAATTATTAGACTATTGGATCCGTTTCAATAGACTGTATTCATCCCAACGGGTAAATTGCAAACACTACAGAATCTAATTTACTTTTCTTTTAAATTTTGTCGCGTGCTCTTAATAAATATGATAATGCGGTAACAAAATATGAAATTATTACAACTACGGTAATTCTTTGTGCTCAGTCGAATAAAAGTTTCCTCAATGGGTCCATACAAAGGTTAGAAATAGTCCATTATCCGAAAAATATGATACTGATCTTATTAGAACGTCTCAATGTGTTTATAAGTATATGCTGAAAGCCAGTTCTCTGTTAGTCGGTGCTACATCAAAAATGAGGGAAGTTATAATAAAAAAGAAAATAAACTTTGGGGTAAGAGGGCTTTTTAACATGAATTACACCTTTCCATAGCAATATTTCAAACAAAAAATAATCATGTCAATTAAGCGTGTTTTGCAAAACTGATCGTAATTATCCTATAATCAAAGTACTTTACTCTTGTATCCTGAATTTCTGCTCACAGCTCAGAAGCCTTTTGAAAGAGCTTCTCATTATGTTTTCAAAAAAAGTCCAAAGAATCGTGTTTGGTTGAAGGAATATAAATCAAATAAATCATTAATTGTGGCTGTCCATCCCGCAAGACAGATTCACAATCCTTGTGCTTACTTCAAACTACCAGCAAAGTTTCATTTCAAGACAATGATGTGTGAAATGTGAAATAAATTTACGCAATACATTGCCCAATGCGGAGGTCGTAGCGGGGCGTTGTAGTTACATTGCAAAAGCATCGGAGCCATTATGGGACCAAATCTGGAATACACACGTTATACTAGAATGTCTTTCAACTTGTACCTAATAAGTAAATCTCCTTGTTATTACATATTGCTTTGCGAATAGGTCAACAACCAGTGCGGGATTTCAGTCACACACTGTAATTAGACAACAAGGTCAATGATATTGATAGTAAAGTGTTTAAAGAAAAACAGAGTTCTCTATTTGGTAATGTTTCACGATAAAAATTGTGATCGTTCATCCCTATACAGCCGCAAATGCAACACACTTCATTTTGCGCTACAGGTGAAAATATATGCTAGGGTCGTAATTTACCGAAATTGATTCTTGGCAGATTTAAATTGATTCTTGGCAGATTTGAAATTCCAATAGGTAAACAACCAGTGCGGGATTTCAGTCACACACTGTAATTAGACAACACGGTCAATGATATTGATAGTAAAGTCCCGGGGGGGGGGGCACTGTCATTGCAAGGTGGACACCATGCTCATACATGGACTTTCAAAATGGACCCTAAACGAGTATTTATCTTTCGTCCATATGATACCCTAAACAAGTATTTTGTTATCTTTTCCCAACCCTAAACAAGTATGTTCAAATCAAGTCTGAAAACATACCCTTTTCAAGTAAGTCTTCAAATTAAACATATCCTTTTTAAGTAAGCCTTCAAATTATGTTTTCATCAGATGTTCTAAACTAAACTATGTACCACACCACACAACTGAGTTTCTTTCATAAAAGAGTACAATGACACTTGCTGCGACATCTCCGTTCCGTTTGCCTGATTTCTGTGGGCTTCTCGTAGTTGAACAAGTCCCGACTTTTATACTGTTCTGTTGAATCTTGACACAGTAACATCGCCTTTTACGAAAACCTGAGCATTGCTTGAAAGGGTCCTTCAAACTATAACAACTTATGCACTGCGTTCAGTTACCGATGTTGTGAAAGTTATAGCGAAAGTGCTACGTCAAGGACGGGAAGTATTTAGTCTACTTGCTTTTACCAGTCGTCAACACGGTCAAACAAAATTTCGACAGTTGGCAAGTACAACAGGGACTGCTGATATTTTATTTTTCGTCCGGATTTTACTTTACGCCTTATAAATTTTCAAACATTTCTGAAATATTTATGTCTAAAATACTTCATTTTCATGGCCTGCAAAATATATACCCTTTAGTATTAGTATCCAATGTGGAAAACTATACCCTTTTTTCCCGATTTTTGCAATTTTGATACCCTTTCCGATGTACGCGACCTTTCCGAGAAAAACAACCCTTTTTACTCGTTTTTTGTATGCGCATGGTGTCCACCTTACAATGGCAGTGGCCCCCCCCCCGGGAGTAAAGTGTTTAAAGAAAAACAGAGTTCTCTATTTGGGGCATTTTCACGGTCACGGAAGGACAATCACAGAATTTTTCTGTATTTCAAAAAAATACATTGCCAAAATTGAATTGGATAAAATAAAACTAATTCCATATTTGGTTGAGAATACCTGAAAGCATTCATATTCAACATGAATTTTTTCATAAAAATTCCTCTGTCGCAAAATATGCATATTAATGAGGTCGGTCAGGGAAGGACATCAAAACTGACATGGTTTTTCACCTTGAGTACATTTGTGAAAATGTTTATGAAAGTTATGAAGAAATTTTATTTCAAAGTTACTGAATGCATTGCTTGGTGTTTTTGCAATAGTTTGCCATGTTCCACATCAAAATATTCCCT
>JXSR01S008382.1:30658-41215 GCA_000969725.1 Ophiothrix spiculata
TGCTAAACGGACCACCACCGTACGAATAACGAATTAAACGTATACATAACGGACACACCGTATGGATAACGTATTGAACGTTCTTGTAACGAACAACAATGCGTAAAACAGAACAATGGGTGGGATAAAGTACGTTAGGCGTACGTTTTGCTCTATACGGTGATGTGTGACAGAGCCTTTATCCTCAGAAGGGGGATGTTGCATCCCCTCAGCTTTTTTTTTTGTTAGGCCTACTGATTAAACTGCGCCAAATGCTTATATGTAATTGTTTTAACATACATTACGCACCTATTGACGTATATGGGGTGAATATAGAGGGTTTCGTTTGGGTATTCGTTAAAATGTTATACTTTTTTACCACGTGACATTGCGTGTTGTACCATGTTTTCTACCATGTTTTCTATAATTACTACTTCAATTCCACAAAAATATGTGAAAAGTGGTATGGGTATTAAATGAAGGGTTATAATCGAAATAAATATTCAAAATTTTTCTTTCTTCAGCATAAAAATAATTATTATATATTCCATATAATCAAATACGATGAATATTATGGAAATAAAGAAAAGGAATCCTAAATGTAAAGAAAACTATAAGCTGGATGAAGAATGACCATTTACACATATACAAGCTTGAAAGTCTAGTAGGATGTTGATCTTGCAATGTTGACTAGTTTGCAGCTTTAAAGTTCTAAGTTTCAACCCAGTAAACACTTATTTCCGTTTAAACTTTGGCACAATGTTTGTTTATTTTCTACGAATCAGATGAACTATTCTTGATAATAATGAATAATAAAGGTCATCAATAATTAAAATGAAAATAAGGCATAAGTCAAAATATTTATATTAAGGGGTTTTCTCTGAGATGCAAATACTCCATTTATTTTCTTAAAAAATTAGTATTTGGTAGATTTATTTGTGCTAATAACGATTCTAAAATAAAATAAAATATAGGTCACCGTGCTCGTTTTTGAGATACAGGCATTTCAAAAAGTACATATTTTCCCAAAAAAACACCCGATTAACCCATACAAAGTATAGGGAAAACTCCAAAATGTCGATCATAATGTGCTTGTAAAATAGTAAATCATCCATTTATTTTTTTAATTTTTACATTATGTTAAAGCACTTTTTGCGCTTATCAAAATACTGAAATTAAAAAATATGGTCACCGTGTTAGTTTTCAAGAAAAACGACTAAAACTGGCATTTTTTTGATAAAATTTGTTTACGTCTGCATATTTCCCGCGTATATATTACGCAGCTAGGCGGCGCGTGATTAACCAAACGCGTTAGTAAAGCATGCGTTCAGTGTGCATTGAAATTTGAGCACGCAAAACGGATGCAAACATTTTTTTGTTTTTTTACTATTTATGAAAAAAATCGTTATCCCGCAGTCGTAAGAAACTGCATCTCAGAGAAAACCCCTTAAAATAAAAAGCACATATCTTAGATAAGGCATAAGTCAAAATATTTATATTAACAAATGTTTTTAACTAAAGGCGTACTGGTCATAAAAGTTTGCGAAAATCTTGTCTAACGTATGAAAACTCTTTTCTCAGAGATGCAGTTGCTTACGACTGCGGGATAACGATATTTTTCCGAAATAGTAAAAAATCAAAAAAGTGTATTTCAGTATTTTGAAGACCGCAAAAAGTGCTTTAACATATGTAAAAATTAAAACAATCAAAGGAGCATTTACTATTTTATATTAAGCACATAATGATTGACTTTTTGGTTTTGGAGCTTTCCCTATACTTTGTATGGTAAATCGGGTAATTTTGGGGGAAAATATGTACTTTTTGAAATGCATGTATCTCAAAAAGATACTTATAAAAAAAGATTTTTATTTTAGATTCGTTATTAGCACAAATGAATCTACCAAATACTAAATTTGTAAGAAAATCAATGGAGAATTTGCATCTCTGAGAAAACGTTAAATGTTTCTTGTGGAAGTGCTTAATTTGTCTGAAAAAATTAAATGTGCTACCTATAATCGAGTTTGTAATATGCAGCGATTTTGACTTTCTATAAGGTTCAAGCATATATGCATATCGTCATGTGAGTGCAAGAAAGTCGTATCTGCAATGGCTGCCCTAAGTTATTTTTATTTTATACTTTGACACAAGATTATCAAAAATTCCCTGTCTTATATCAGAGGTTCTTGAAATGTCCTCAAGAACCATTTCAAGAACCAGACCCAAGATTGGAGATTAGACAGTGTGCAATCTAAATATGTGACAGATGGCAGCTATTGCAGATACGACTTTCTTACACTCACGTGACGATATGCTTAACATTATATGCCAAGCTGATATGAAAGACTGGTAGACATTAATTATTACTGTCGATCGATTCTGACATTACAGGAAAGAGTGCTCATCGCGCGCTGAGGCATGTGAGGAGATCGCAGATTCGGAAATTTTGGAATTAAGTGCATGGCACCATCTTAGTTGTTCCTTACAAGTCATCATTGCTTTCTTATCATGCTTATGGGTACATTTGGAATGTTGGTATCACTTTGACAGGCTTTAAGGTGGCTTAGCACAGATGCGGTGTCGGACACGAGTGAGCTGATATCAGCGGTGTTGGACACAATTTCAAAGTATGTATCTCGGGCTTTTAGCGTACTTTCCGGCGTACTGTATCTTGCGCTTTAATATTACACAATCTTACACGTGCGTCATTTTTATATTCACGTATAAGACCATGCGCGTTACTCCTGATGACGCAGTGCTCAAAGCGCACAGTGCTTAAGGTGTTACTCATTGCTAAAAAAAATGCAAATTTTTTGCTTAATTTTGCTTTATATCTCAAAAAGTAAGTCGGTGACCATATTTTTTTATTACGTTTTTTTAAAGTACTATATAAGGACCAAAACATATGTGAAAAAGAGAGAAAAAATAGAGCCGTTTTTTAATTATAAGTGTTTTTGTCCGATTTATTTTGATTTTACCATAGAGGTCAATTGTAAAAAGTGGTAAAACATAGTGTTTTTGAAGTGGATTTTTCTCAAAAACTAAGTCGGTGACCCCCATTTTTTATTTCAGAAATGTGATCAGCACATATAAAAACACCATATATCAAAAAATAAGAAAAATAAATAGAGGAATTCTATGTGTGCTAAGCCACCTTAAAAGAACGATTAAAGTAACGTACCTTAAATGTTGCTTGTGGAAGTGTTTAATTTGTCCGATAAAATTAAGTTTATTGTTGATTATACATGTGCTACCTATAATCGAGTGTGTTATGTGCAGCGATTTTGACTTTTTCTTAGTTATCTTAAGGATGCATATGCTGAAATTTCACATTATATGCCAAGTTGATATATGAAAGACTGGTAGACATTGGGGCTCTCCACACGGAAGCGTCAAATCCAGATGCATCTAGATGAACATGATGAATGTAGATTTCCGAAGTGCAGATTCACATGGTCGCGCGTCAATCTGACTTAAGGTGTCTAGTCCATGATAGATCTGCCCGAAATTTTTTTAGTAAAAATCGGCATGAATGATATTTATCGATGTAGAACCTATTTTTAAAATAAAAATTGGGGGTCACTGGACTCATTCTTAAATACGAATCGAGTTAAAAACACCATTTTTGGAGGTTTTTGGGGAAAAAGTAGTACACGGGTCTATGGGAAATGTTGCAAAAGTGACATTATTTAGTGTTGATTCAAAAAATTCCCCAGAAAAGTGTTGTCAATTTTTTCACAAAAGTTGTGCCCAAATATGTTCTTTGAAAAAAAACAATTAAAATTGGGGGTCACCGAACTAATTTTCCAGAAAAATATTAAAATATGACAATTTTTAGCTTCTAAACACAACTCAGAGTATATGCGCATGCGTATTGCGGCACTTACCAACTCGGAAACTTAGCGCGTACTGGTACGCATGGACGGCGTGTGGACCAGACACCTTAACTACAGTTGTGCGTATTGACACGCTGAGGTGTGCGTGGATATAACGGAACTACGCGTAAGTACACGCGCAGTCACTTACGATCTTTTGATCATTTTGATTATTGTCGATAGATTCTGACATAACAGAGACCAAAAATGCCAGTTACAGGAAAAGTGCTGATCACCGAGGAGGTCGCAGATTCGGATATTGGAATTACGTGCGTGGCACCATCATAGTTGTTCCTTGTCATCATTGCTTTCTTATGGGTGTTGGTATCACTTTGACAGGCTTAAGAACGATTAAAGTAACATACCCCGTCAGGTCTGACTAAAAGTTCTTCCTTCGTATAGATTATACCTGTTTTTCGTGCAAAAAGTTTGCAATCAGATTTCAATTAATCGATGTAATAAGAACTAAGCCTGAAAACATATAGTAGTTCTTTTGAGCTACCAAATATTTGGTGCAACAAGTCTTTGTTATCTTATAATCTGATATATAGTTCCAATGTATTTCCTATTAATAACGGAGGCTTGGTGATGCAAAATCAATACTATTGAGGAGTATTTGGTGAAAATGTTTGGTAATTTACAACACCAATTATCCGCTATTGATTAGAAGATGCATTGGAATTATATTACTAGATTATAAGATAACAAAGACTTGTTACACAAAATATTTGGTAGCTCAAAAAGAACTATGTTTTCACCCTATTTCATTATAGAATATACGATATTATATTCGATGCAGGTGTATTTTATACGATACTTGTTAGTTATCACCAAATCTCCGTTCTAATCCAAAAGTGCACTAGTGGATAGGTGTAAATAATTTAAGCACGGATAATTGTTGTATCGAACATTCTCTACGATATTGGACTCTGCACTGGTCCTAAAACAAGGATTAACAAATGATTTTTGTTTATTACATTATAATTTAATGTATTATATTTGCAAAGATTATTACTTGTTATATATATACTAGTATTGTGTGGGGTTTTTTTTATTGCATCGGTTGTATAAGCTCTGAAAACATGACCAAAATTGACATCCTACTAATTAAAAGTTTATTCTAACATGCATATTTCTTAGACTGAGTGAATTTTGGAAAATCACTCAATGATCATCAATGAAAACGACAAAAAGTTCAATACACAAAAGGATACATTATTACAAACATGCATCGCAAGTGTTATTATGGATAGAGAATATTGCTTTTCAAAATCCAGAATGCCAGCAGCTATTAAATTAGTTTTTACTTTTACGTATTACATGGTGCAAAAAATTAGGTGCAATCAATTAAATGACCAATATTGATAAAAAAAAATAGCCGGTTAAAAACAATAAAATACATAAGAAACTGAATACATGTGTAAGTATAGGATAAAATTCATTTTGCTGCGATTCGCGTCGATATGCTTCACTTTGATCAACCACTTTTGAACAGCATATCGTATTAAAGTCAACTAAGAAGCAAATTAAAGCTGAAATTCTAATGTATAACATCATAGGAAAACACTAATTTCATCAAAAAAATGCATATTTCACAACATAGGTTAAGCATCCCCTAAAATTGAACAACCGAGTTGATTATAGTGCACTGTTGTTTGAACCCTATAGAAATGGGGACATTTTATATGGTAATGTCAAAATAGATGGCGCTATTCATAAAAATCTATTTCAAGATGTAGAAGGGATATTTTGTTATGTACAACCAAAATTAGGTATGCAAATGAAACATCTGACGTCAAGTACTGTTTGCTCATCATTTTCAACCAAAATCTTCACAAATCAAAAGCATAATCGATAAACAAGGATAATTAATAATTTGAAATATGTATAGCGCCCTCTTTTTTGGCTCAAATCTGAAATCGCATAAAATACCAAAAGAATAAGCTTTAAAGTATTTAAATTGCAACCAAAGTGAATTTAACTTTGAGAAAAGGTTAAAAACTTTATTTTGCAATACATCACAGCTATTTGTACAAATTTTTCAACTTTTTGTGAGTAAATTTTGAAATTTTGTTACAAAATGAATAAATGTCCGCTTCAAACAACAGTGAGTGATGGCTGACTTTTTCATTTTAGTCTGTATGTACGTATTATGAAAAAGAGGGCACCAAGACTTACAATATAAGGCTATTATGTAGTTTCTAATGACAACCAGTTACAAATGCATAGCGCTTGCGCAGGTTACATGTTGAATTGAGTTGCAAGCTACTGCATTGCAAAGGAAATGTAAAGAGAGCCGTCATCATGTTTTCCCTTTTTAAAATACCAGGAAAAGTCGTTTAAAAAATAAGGGAATAGATTTTAATCGGTAATATGGAAACAGAATATAGGCTGAGAGAACAATAAACAGAATATATGAGTGCTTTGAGATTATCATTTGAGGAAATAGACAATAATCATGATAATATTTGGGAACAGAGGCTAATTACGTTATCAGCTGAAACCAATTACCGTATGGTCTATCGGAACAAAAGACGTTTTGCTGCTGGAATAAGTTTTAATCTAATGGAACAGATCATGAACTTAGGGAACAGAAGTTACGCGTCATGACTGTCAGGATATAATTGTTGGGAACATTATCCAATTTATGGTTGCAGATTATAATCTGAAAGAACAAATTATAAAATGAGGGATGATTATGTGATAACATATTATGTAATCAATGTGAAAAGATTATAATCTGAGGGGGATAGCAATCCCGTAGCGGGGGCGTCGCATCCCCCCCCCCCCAAAAAAAAATGACAATGTACCGTGAAAAAAGTCCCACAAAAATTCACTAAATGACCACCAAAAGTAAGCGCCAAAACAAGTAAATGTAGGTCGTATTTTAATAAAATACTACACAAAATGCTTGGAAAACTGCTAAAAAACTACTAAAATTACTTTAGGGTCGACCAAAACGAAAATATTTCCTCGAAAGGTCCACTTTCTGATAATCCGCATCCCCCTCTGAAAAAATCCTGGCTACGGGCCTGGGGGATAGAATAGATTATATTGGCAAGTGGGAACTGACTATATGTGATGGCTCACCCCAAAAGGGGAAACTTTGCAGATGATATCAATTTTGATTTTATTATTTCATCTGTTACAGCATTTTTTAAGCTTTAAATTGACATCTTACTTGTTGAAATTGATCAAATTTTACAACAGAAAATCTGCTAGAAATTCCTATTATTTTCTTTATTTTTCGCTGCCTATTTTCATCAGTTTCTCGAAAAGTGTTTTGTCGCAAAGTCCCCCTTTTCGGGGTGAGACATCATATATTATATACAAATTGATGGAACAGATTGCAATCTGTGGGTACATTTGTATTACAATCATCTGTAAGAAGAGAGTTTCTACATTAACACTTATGATCATTGGTAGAAATGGGGTTAGCTTTTTCTCTAAAGGGGATTTTTTTCTAAAGGGGATTTTTATTTGCTGGTACTCCATAATGAATTGATAAAAATCAACAGCTAGTTTAAAGCTAATAATAGGCTAGATTATCAGTAAATGTCACTAAAACATATAGGGTGCATCACACATGATCTCTAAAATCAAAGAATGCGATCATAAAAGTAACGCTGATCCGGGACGACGAGTAAGCCAAACCAAATTTCTAGAGGTGCTTATTAATGATTGCCGAACTTGGAAAGCTCAAATTACTATGTCTCAAAAACCATAATAGAAGTATTGGTGCCATGAACAAATTGGAACATTTCGTTCCCTATATTTAATTTAAGATTTACCGTCAACATTTGACAGTTTCTTTTCCAAGAGTTCAGACGTACACGGATTTCAAACAAGACGTGTTTGATGTTTATGATAAGAACGAAATGTCGTTCTCCGACCGTCAGATTTTATGGTCTTATTATGTTCATTCTGGAATTATATGTAATCATAGATGTTGAACAATGCATGAAATGAATGCGCCGGGTAATTGAAAAAAATAGATAGATTACCTCCCCGGGAATATCATAGACTTGGTTCAAGTCCTTGTGGTGCTTTTGTCTGAGTTAGAAAGCCAATATAGTTCTATGTGAATTTCAGCTTTTTTTATTGTAAATTTCAACAAATTTAAATCACTATTAAGCCTGCAAAATAAATAGTTAAAACAAAGAGGCCAACAAGTTACAAAAGCAAGATATATAAGAAAACTTCAATTTAATAGCTGCAAATCCTAAAATCATTAAAAGTACAGTGTAGGTCTAACAAGTTCACCCCCATAATATTACAAGATGATAGTAAATACCAGCTCCCATCAACAAGTAGCTACAAGCTACCCCACCTCACCCAAAAGAAAATAGTTATATAGAAAACCCTAATACCTGATAAATAATTTAATTCAACTGTTCACTTGAATTGCCCAGTTAATTTTCTCTTAATGACTATACATCCTAAATCCTACAAGTTTGCCCTGAATAAGGTCATATCATTAATGTTCTACTCTGGATTCTCATTTCTGTGCCTTACAAGGGAACAAGATAGACCAATGTATTATAGAAACCTTGTAAACAAATGAAACCAATAGAGTGCCATGGTAGCTCATGGTGATACTAGAAATACAGTACATAGACTTTAGCCCCTTCAAGCCTGGATCCAGGCTAGGAATATCATACGAATTAACTGAAAATAAAATCCACAACAATCACGTGGGCTGCGCATTGATCAATACTCTTAACTAATTAAAACCACATCATTTAAACAACAGGTAGCAACCAGGCTGGCGTGGTAGCAACGATGACCGCACAGATGACCGTAAGCGCTAAGCGTGTAAAAAAGTATCATTAATTATAAACTCGTCAAATGAATAGATATAATAATATATGATTGATTACATGCAGAATTGATGTTACCAAAAAGATAATTAAGGCGACCGTTATTTTAAATTTACCAGTCTCAGGAACGAACAGCAGCAGTGAGCACGCACCAGCAGCATAAGCAGTAGCAACAAGAAGGGTTCTTTTTATAATATGATAAATGATTGCTCCAGCTTCTGAACTGTTGCTTTATAAAAAAAGTCTGATATTTAACCTTTGCTGACTTCTCACAACAGTTGCTACATGGTTTCTAAGAAGCTATATGTGACGTCAGCGGAACCTCATATATACAAACTACACGGGAAAATCAAATGCATATTCCAGCTATTTTAGGCAGTAAAGTTGCTTGGATCATATAAAATACCACAATGATACACATAATGGATATTATGTATCGACGGGTTTCATTGATGTTTGCAGAATACTGAGTGTCTGTGTTTGCAGGTAAACTGGTAAATATTGGAATAATGGTTTTGTCAATAAACGAATTGATTTTCGATTAAGAATTCACCTCCACACTGGACAGTCACTGTAGCTGCTTGATTCAACAGATATTCTTGTATTTAATCATGGTTCATGTAGCAACCATTTCTGTTTTCATTGACATGTGAATCATTAATGATACAAGACAACCACCATTCATGTATTTCAATTTGAGAATTATGAACATGAATGTTTAACCTTTGAAAATAGTGCATCATGAAGTGATCTTGGCTTGTAAACGGCTGAAACCGAGCAAAACATGCCATGCCATCTCTGACCATGGAGGTAATATACTGACTGTGAGTACTTCGAAAGGATGTTCAAGAGAGCTACAATGAAATTTACCTTACAAAAAGGACAATTTTACTACTTATTTCGTAACAACGAAGCATACCAAATGATCTACAACGTTTTATTTCTGCAGAAACATGATGTGAATTAATATAAGCAGGAAGAAATAAAATCACTAAAACCGTTTCCTGGATTTGGATACGAAAGTAAAGCCTAGTCTTACTACAGTGCCAACAAAATTGTTATGATCATGAACACTTTGTACCAGTTTTCAATATTACAACAAAAAGTTTCTATGAAATGACAAAAGATTCATGATTAATGGCAGTATCAAGAATCATGTCGAAAATACGTCTCAAAAGATCTTTCAGAAGAATGTTTGAACTGCTCTGCCTCTGCACTTGTTTGATGGGGATGTTTGTCATTTATCACGAATATAATTCTACGTTATTTGTGGGCTACGGTAAAAGAAGTGAATCGTCAGAAATGCATACAACTACTGCACAAATGACAACAGAGACAGTTAAAACCACAACAAGGTAGGTTGGTAAATAAGTATGCCCATAAAATATAAAAACTTCCAAAAAGTATCGCCTCACTTCGAAAAATGGCTCGTGTGCCAATACGGAACTCACAAACGTAGTTTGAAGATATTGAAGTTCTCCATACGGAAGCGTCAAATGTAGAATGTGATTTCCGTAGTGCAGATTGTGTTCACACGGTACGGTCGCGCGTCAATCTGACTTTACTCCATAGTTAGAGCGTGAGACTTCTAAATTGACCATCAGCTGGAATAAAATCCTCAAACTTATTTTTTTTATGGTTGTATAGAGTGGAAAACATACTATATCGTGTCAAAAATCCCACAAAAATCACATTGGGCAAACAAAAATATTGCCGTTTCAAAAACGTCTTTTTGAATTAAAAAAATAAAAATTAATCAGATTTGTTTTCTAAAAAGCCTTTAGTAACGCTTTCCCGCGAAAAAACAATGCGTTGTGGTTAGTGATCGCGCGATTATTATTTATGCGCCGCACGATGAAAGCGGGCTTGGCGCATCATATTTCAGC
>JXSR01S008383.1:44680-56529 GCA_000969725.1 Ophiothrix spiculata
TATACACGCATTGTTTTTTGACCACTGGCACATGTTTTGCTTTATGTATTTTTTTTTTCTCCGTACTGTAAGACCTTTCCCCCTTTAATCGTAGTGTTTCGTTTTGTTCCTTTGTAAAGGAGGGGTAATACTCTTCAGGCTTTTGCCTTCCATTATCCCTCCTCCATAAATTGTCTGTATATTGTTCGTTTAATTATGTGAATTTATGTAATTTTGATGGAAATAAATATGATTATGATAATGATTAATATATGCTCTACGTAAATTCACCCCTGGTGACTTTGTATGCCAAGGGTGTATCTGTCTTACCATAAATTATACAAGTTCCCTATTTGTACACATCATATCCTGGCCACAACCAAGGTACAATGCATGACACCATGTTGTTTTCAGTCATACAGGTGTGCTTTTGTGTAAAACAAATGTTCAGAACATAGCCTCTTTATTTCAATTTTCTTTGACTTGGCATAATTTTGTGGTAATTATAAACCAATTTTTCCTACCAGTTTGGCCAAACTTCAGGATAACATCCCAGCTTCTTCTGATATTCTTGGCACAAATAAGACTAGCTTTCTGGAAATCCTTGGTGACGATATCTACTTGTGATTCACATGGTGTCAAACCAGTGAACTGCCAGATGGGTGCGGACGCTGCTATTGACCTGTTGCAAAATAATAAAAGAAATGCTGGTACTGATTTAAAGAACTAGATAGTAATATTAATTACAGCACAGGAGAGCCAAGTTTTAACGAAAATCAGTACTATGTTGTCTTTACTCACTCCCAACACTTCGGGCATCAACATCATTATCCTCAATAAAGAGGAACGGTGATTTGAGCTAGGAGTGAGAGAAGCAATATGGGACCATATTGAACAAACATCTTTGAACAAGTTTTCTACTCTCGTAAGCCTGGGATCTGACTCTGAAACAAAATCCTCGCCAATTATCACATGAACAATCCATCGATCCATCTCTGCACCAGTCTGATGAAGACCCGGTGATCGGGTTGCAACATAACTAAGGTTGTAATGGTGAGTCCAGTATTTGCATTATTATTTCTTCAATAGTAATAATAATTGTCATTTGACATCCTAACCATAAGATAAGAAGCTGATGCCATTATCATTATCAATCTTGACACAATGCCACAATTCCTTGGAACTGAAGTGAATAAATGTCCAGAGTGCAATGCATGCATAACAAATGTAACTGTCAACCAGCATTTCCAAGGCTTTTGATAAATTGTGTACAAGGACCAACAAATTAGGACTTGCAAACTCACAACCATTTTGCCTTTCATTATTTGCAACCTATGAGGCCTATGGTCTCATTAGATACCAAACCATGAATAGTTTCTGAATTTAAGCCTCATGATCCACCAAAAGCTAATACAGGACTATTACTCACACCAGAGACGCTAGACTAGATATATCCCGGTACCGTCTAAACTCACCCACTGACAACGTTGGCTTGCTGCATGGCTTTGATTCTGATCCATGCAGCAAGCATACCACCAAAGGATCCATCAAAGGCTATGAAAGCTATACTTGGTGGCGGTAGATATACCTCGGTACCGACTTTGGTATAGGCTTTAGTCTACACTCACCCACTGATAATGTTGGGATATTTGATTCTGATCCATGCAGCAAGCATACTGCCATACGATCCACGGTTGGCTATCACAGGACTGTTGCTAGCACCAAGGGACGGTAATTTCATGTACCCTGGTATTGGCCTATAGGTCTACACTCACCCACTGACTACATTAGGATATTTGATTCTAATCCATGCAGCAAGCATACCACCATAGGATCCACCAAAGGCTATGACAGGGCTGTTGCTAGCACCAGGGACGGTAGACTTGATGTACCGGATCAGTTCTGCGAAATCAGCCAGGGCTTGTTCTGCCGTGAAGTAGTTCATATGTTCAGGATCCTTTAAGACAAAAGATAAAGAAAAAATTCATGCATAGCTTTAAAAGGTAACAAAACATAATGATTTTGTCACCAAGTCATCATTGCCATTGAACTACTCAAATTATATTCTGTATTTTATATTGCATGCCTTTTGAATGTCACATTTATGTTACAATGAAATTCAGCATAATTCTCCCACAAGGAAATGAGTGACTTGCTGCATTACCAGGGAGAGATTCCTTTACTTTAGACACCAGTGCGGTCTATCAGTAGAATCTTAATCACAGGGCATTGAGAGTTGTGAGTTTGAATCCTGTGAGCAGTGTGTGTAGCCCGGGGGGCCGCTCAAAGAAAAAAGTGGTACGCATGCTGATCAGAAAAGGGTCGAATTTTGACCCAGCAACGTCTTTAGAAAAAGGGGTGCCTTTTCAGGGTAACTTTTGACAACAAGGGTAGTCTTTTTAAGATATTTTCTACTTTAGAGTCACTTTTTTCGTCAAATATTCTAAAATTTCAAGAAATAACTACAGAAAAGGCTTCCATTGTATTATATATGTTTTTATGGCAGAAAATAGCGCGTTGTTACGCCGGTAAGGGTCCATTATTTCAGTGTGTTACGACATTAATGGATCAATTATCCATATGTACGACATTTAGGGGTCAATTTTTGTGTATACAATATTGCGACATTTAGGGGTATGGTTTTGAACATTTTACGACATTAAAGGTTGGAATTTGCTGTACATGATTTCGACATTTCGGGTTCGATTTTGAGGTGCTCTGACGAGCATGCGTACGTACCACTTTTTTCTTCGAGCGGCCCCCCCAGGGTCTGAGATCAAGAAACTTAGGGAGCACTGCAAAACTCAACCGGTGGTTGACTGCCCACAACTGACGGTTCTGGCTGGTGGGACGTCTGGGCGGCAGTTGGGTTTGAAGCAGTCCCTATATACCTTCATGTGCTCCTCTGGACCAAGATACTAGCATTCTCAAAGCTGGGAAGGTAACAGACTCACACAAAAAGGAGTTAACAATAGTACAAAATGTGGAATCTGGCTAAACCACATCAAAAGAGAGATGGGCACTCTGACCCATGCTAGTATCGGCTGTTTCCTTTACCATGGACATCCTTACTTGCCTTTTTCATGAGAATGCCACTAATACCCCGTGTCACTTTTCCCTAAACATAAATCTTATCATTGACAAGAAAACACACCTTGTATGAATCTGCTCCATAAGGCATGGATTCTCCATAGTAACGATGCTCTGCAAACACCAGCATAGCCTTGAATTCTGGGGCTATATCCCACATGAAACCCTGAAAATCAAGTGAGAGAATCATACTATAATTCACAAGATGGGGGTGTTGGGTGTGTCTTAGTCCTGGCACCATGACTTGACTTAGTGTCAAGTCATGGGAAATGCTATGTAGTAAAACTGCCATTTAAGCATGTCTGTACAGATCATCTTAGGACTAAGTCCACACTTCAAATTCAGCCAAAATATTGAAGCTGTTCACAAATTTTATAATTAGTAAGCTCCTTGAGAGTCTTGTGCTTCTCATGCTAGGTGGTTTGTTAACATTTAGATTCAAAATGTGTGATTTTGGGGCCTAAACTTACCTTGTATGTTGTAACATTGGGTTTCTGAATTTGACAACCTCAACTTTGTTTACGTCCAAATTTTGGATGATAAATTTCTTCTTCAGGTTTTAATTATGTTTGTAATGATTCTACACTATCAAAAGATGTTGCCTATGCTAAGTGGAATTTTTCAATGGTTTTTATTTTTCAAATATTTCATGTCAAAACTTAGAAAGCTTAAATGGCCAAAGTATTACGCATTATTCGTGTGACCTAGGACCTATAGAAATAACAATAGCCAATGATAAAAGTTAATGATGGTCCATGGTCACAGCTCTGGGACTAGGTATGTCTGTGTGTTTGCTTGTCAGTTTTTAACTCCAGATCCCTTGACCCTATCTGGACCAAACTTGGACCATGTATAGAAATTGGCCCCCTGGGTGTTATAGGGTAGTCCAGTGGAGGTCACCCTGGAGAAAATCAAGTACAAATCTCTAGTACAAAATTCGGGTGTACTGGAATGATATTCCAAATGTGCACATTCCAATCTTGTACTAGAATTGTACTCGATTTGTACTAGAATTGTACTCGATTTCTACCAGGCCATCCAAGGTCAAAGGTCAATTGGAGGTCAAATCTTGAAATTGTCCAAAAAGTTGACCTGAGGTCATCCCAGTCCACTTTGAGGTCACGGCCATAACTCCAGAACCCTTGACCCTACCTGGACCAAACTTTGGACCATGAATAGAAATTGACCCCTGAGTATTATAGGGGTGGTGAAGTGGAGGTCATCTAAGGTCAAAGGTCATCTAGAGGTCAACTCTTGAAATTGTCCAAACAGTTGATCAAAGGTAATCCCAGGTCATTTCGAGATCACAGCCATAACTCTTGAACCCTTGAACCAACCAGGACCAAACTTGGACTATGAATAGAAATTGACCCCTGAGTATTATAGGGGTGGTGAAGTGGGGGTCATCTAAGGTCAAAGGTCATCTAGAGGTCAACTCTTGAAATTGTCCAAACAGTTGACCAAAGCTACGTGGCAAAGGTAATCTCAGGTCATTTCGAGATCACAGCCGTAACTCTAGAACCCTTGAACCAACCTGGACCAAACTTGGACCATGAATAGCAATTGGGACCCTAAGTGTTATAGAGGTGGTCCAGGTGAGGTATTTTAAAGTCAAGGGTCAACTAGTGGTCAAATCTTGAAATTGTCCAAAAAGTTGACCCAAGGTCATCCCAGGTTATTTCGAGGTTACAGCCATTGATAACTCTAGAACCCTTGACACTATTGACACTACCTAGACCAAACTAGGATCATCAATGCCAAGCTTTCTGAGAATTTTAAGAACAGGACCGGTTAAGGTCATTCAAGATCAAAACTAAATTTAAGGTCAAATCATAAAACAAGTTGACTTTACATCATCAAATGTCAGTTCAAGGTCATCCATAACTCTGGAACACTTTGCCTTATCTGGACCAAACTTAGAACATAGCATATAGCATTTGACCTCATGAGTATTTTAAGGAGAGTCCAGCCAGCTAGCGGGGGCCCATTTTTAGTCTATAGGATAAACTATAGAAGTGGGATGTATAAAACAAAATAATTTTTTCTTAAATGGATCAAGATATTTTTACTAGAACATACATCTTTAAATGCATTTGACCTTATTTCACCAATGGATGATGACTCAAATGATAAGGAATAGACCTATAGGAAACCAATGATATGGTTTCCGATGGTGAACTGAATAGATGATAACCGGATGTCACGTTGCTATTGCTTTGTTGATTGCAACATAATCCATTGATGTTGACCTTGGTGTGGTAAATCAAGTCTATGGATATTGTCATCAAAAACCAAAATGTGGGTTATAATTCGTCCATTTTGGTTTAATAATCTTTATTTGCCTTGTAGCAATACCATTGATGATGTCAAATTAATGTGAAAAGTATATTTCAGGTTCCACCAAAAACAGTCTAACTTACTAACTGTCTCTGTCTATATTTATCATCATTATTCGATACCGCGTAAGCGACTAAAAGTTTACTCAAGCTAAGAGGTTTTAAGCCACAGACGTCAAATCTCCTTGACTCAACATGTTTTTATTTTTTTCAAAAAAGATAGTGGATATATCAGGAAGACAATGTTTGTTGTCCTGCAATTAATTTACACAGCTCTTCATTGGGCAGATAAAAAATATGTCTATTATCATAATAATCCATCTCTATTTCATTACTTACAGTGTTATTATGTATCCGATGTCAAACATCGCATGGGGTAGGTGTGACTGTTATGAATTACTTCCCGCATTACTTACAGTGTTATTACAGAACCAAGCAATATCACCTTCGTTTCCGGTGTAAAATAAGATTGGTCCTCCATTATGATCCCAGTATGTATCCGATGTCAAATATCGCATGCGGTAGGTGTCACTGTTTTCAAAACCAAAGTGATCAATCTGCAAACAACAAAATAAAATTGTGCAAAATATTTAGTCTGGTGATATATTTGTCAATTGAAACTTATTCTAATTGCAACAAAGGTACACTGAAATTATTTACCTTAGCCCTAAAACCAACTCCAAATACTAGTGCTCTAATTTTTGGAGTGTTACCCTTAGGCCTAAAAAAAATAAATTGTTTGTTTGTCCTCCAGTGGAAAAATTAAAATTTTGGGTCGTTGATCTTGTTTTTTTACTCTGCACATATATTTTAAAGAATTTTCTCATTCCATGGATTTTATCATGAATACCAGCCAATGTAGCCTAGGGCTTCATCAAAGATTGTGGGTCATTACTTAGAGTAAATATGCATTTATACTGCTAAATTTTATATTTTTCGTCGAAAATATTGAGTTTTCATATTTTAGGTGTTTGAAGAAAGGCAAAAAAAACCCAAATTTTTGGCATTTTAGTGTCGGTTATGGAGGGTAAACAAACATATTTTTTAGGCCTTATTAGAAATTGTAGAGACTCTTTAAAAAAAAAAATCTATAAATTTGTTTCAATCAAAGATCTATAATTTTATTTATTTATAACATTCGGCTGAAAGCCAGGCTAATCCCAATCGTGCAAAATGCATTAAAGTTCATAAAGAGCTGAAAACAGGTAAATTGTAGATTTATATCCCCTCCCAAGACCCTGAAATCAGATTAAAAAGGGATGTTTTGAGGTTGCACCAATGTTACGTAAATTGTTGCACTAATTGAGCATAGATAGCACAATGGTGGTTCCTTGTTTGCCCGGGGGGGGGGGGGGCACTCACATATGAGGGCAGGGTATATATGTCCGGCGGTCAAGACCCCCTTTTTCAGGCCGCCAGGCCGCTCACTAGATCCCCATTTTCAGCATGATTCAGTTCTTTTGACCCCGTTTTTGAGAAAAATTACACATTTTTAGCTCTAACTGCAAAAATTATGAACATTTTCAGCTCAGGAGGCTATTTTTGGCCAAAATTTCAGTTCACTAGACCCCCCAAAATTGGTTTTAAAGGTCAATTTTTTACAGAAAATCAGTTCACCAGACCCCAATTTCGGCGCTTCGCGCCTGACATACCTACCACTTTCAAAGTTGAGGGCCTCCCCCGGGCTTGTTTGATTACAGTTGGTGGAATCCATGGAGGAGAATCCCTCAACATTAACATATGTTAATATTCTCAGCAAATTTGTGGTAATTTTCCTCACAATTTACAATTTAGCAAAACAATATTTTCAGATCTAAAATTAAAATCACTGAGAGCTGTATAAATCATACCATAAAATCGAATTTATCAAAGCATGGTCGTGAAATAATTGAAGTTTTACATCAACTCTTGTGAGCACTGCACTAAGTGAGCACAATACAGCCTTGGCACACTGGTTCAGGAACTTAATTGCTATTGAAGGTCAAGAATTTTTTTTATGAACAATAGTGAATTGTTCCGTTTATCAGAATCCTTTGACCTTAACTTCTCCTTAGAAACTTCGCAACACTCCAATTGGAGTCAAACACGAAGCTCTCTGGTCCTAGAGAAAAATGATATACTTTTGAAGGCATAGTCAACATGACCGGGAAAGTTTTCCCTACTCTTTTCGAATAGCCCATGACGTTCTTTTACATCCGACAGTGTGTCAGGAACACTTCAGATGGGACCAACAGCTTTACGTGCCTTCCAAAGCAAGAAGAGTAAAGATTCTTGCTTAAAGAAACAAGGAGACGTGCCGGGACCGGGGCTCGACCCCATGACAGAAAGCGATTACAAGTATGCTAACCGCTCGGCCACGCTCCCCTCTTCATGAGGTGCATTTGTAAAGGAATTTCAACATACCTGAACTTGATAATAAGAAGTATTGTAGAGGTAATCTTTACTTTGTTCTTCCACGCCAGGATGCTGTGGTTGACGCCCGAATAACACACATGTTGCTCCTGATATGAAACATATGATCACGATGCCAATCTTCATATCCATCTGTAAGGTGGTATAAATTATCTGAAACACACCCAAGACAACTAGAATTCAAAAACTGCAAAGTTTTCTTTGAAACAGATCCATGTGTTCACATGTAGAAGAATACGATTCACACACCATGTATTTGTGAAAATTTTAATTTGCTTGATCGCAGTATCTTTCAAATTTGTAAAATAATTTTAGTATGGCGGTTTAGGTCCTTAATTGAGACTTGATTTCCGGTTTACTGTCATCCGCCAGCATTATGACATTGCCACTGCGTTTAGTTTTAAGAATCTAAAAAAATTCATTATTTGCCTAAATTTTTTTCTTCTCTCCATTTTTGATGATTTATGGCGTTTAAATTAAACCACCTAAACCGGGCATATGGTAATGTGAGAATTATAAGATGTGGATTTGGCTGTAGAAGGTGTTGATTTTAGCATGAAAAAGAATAATTTTTCTAAATAATTAATAATACAAACGAAGTGGCTGTTCGCACAACTACGTAGTCGTGAATAGTTGTGCGAATGAAGAGAGGTACATCCTTATTCACACAACTACAAGGCAAAGGCCCAAGTTGTACGGATAAGCAGAAAAAGATTTTGATTCAAAGCTTGTCTTATAAAAGGGGTTGTGCTAAATTGCAGGCTGCGCATTGCAGGCTGCAAAAATAGAGGATGCGGGCTGCTGGCTATGGGATACAGGATGTGGGCCATGGGTTGGGGGATGCGGGCCTTGGGTTGGGGGATGCGGGCCTTGAGTTGTGGGCTGCAGGCCATGGATTGGATTGTGTGCTGCGGGCTTTGGATTTGAATGTTTTATGTGAATATATCAAGGGGAAGAAGGCAAGGTCCTATCAAAAAATTAGCACCACCTCCTTTGTCTATCACTTGTTTCTGGTGGTACAATAAAATCACTTGTCTGAATTATTATTTGGTATCTGAAATAAAATCTTGAGCAAATGTTTATTGTGATTTTCACACTTTGAGAAAATTCAGAACATATCTTGTTATTACCATACCCATGTCCAAAGAGACATCAAATTTGAGTTTCTCAGCTCATTTTAGGTTTCAAAAACACTTCCATTTAACATTTCTTTATTTAATCAAAAATTTATGTTGCCTCTATAACAGTGCCTCAGCTCCTATTTTTCATTAAATTTACATTTATACACACCGGTAATTAAAGAACGCAACATTCTACCACAAATCTTAAGGTACTGACACCCAGTGGCGGATTAAAGAGTCAGCAATGTCAGCAATTGCTGACCAGGCCCCCTAAGAAATTTACCCTCAGGCCCCCCCCCCCCAAAAAAAAAGGGGGATGAAAAGAAAGAAAGAAAAAGAAAAGGAAAGAGGGAAAAATTATAAAAAATATCAGTCACAAAGTTTGTTCTCATAATTTTATACAGAAACAAGTGTTCTTTCATGCAATCAAGGGCCTGTGAAGGACACTGCATGGGCCGCCCCGGTCTACGTGAATTTCGGTGGGCTATATCGGATAATGTATTTCACAGATAAAAGTGGCCTCGGAGTTTCTAAAATCCAGTGGGGGATTTAAAAATCAGCAAAGTCACCAGCTGCATGCTGACCCCCAAAATATTGCTTTGAGGCCCCAAAATATATCTTTTAAAAAAGGGAAAGAAGAAAATCATAGAAGACCCAGTGTTCTTGCAACATCATGGGCCAATTTCTCCCTTAAGATATTGCGATGGACCTATAAGAAAAAGTTTTGTGCACCGCCAGGGAGGCATGTGACATTTTCCCCAGTCTTTTTTTAGACCTAAACGTAAAGTGACAAAACTTTTGCATGCTACGCGCTAAAATCAAGATAATATATTAATTTTTAGTTAAAATTGACAATTTTTGGCGCAAATTTCAAGATTTTTAAGCAATTGTTAGGTGAAATTTGATGATTTACCGTGTTTTTTCACGCGCTGCGTAGCGCACAACAAAAATGCCATATTTTCCTCCTTTTTTAGTTTTTTAAAAAGGGCTCCCATCTTAAGTTGCTGACAGGGCTCTTTTTCTTAAATCCGCCGCTGCCGACACCGTACCATTTTAAAGAACTCATGAAAAGCTTTCATTTGATTTTGCCATCATAGGTTAAAAGAAAATTTTAAATATCGACTTGCACAAAACACATGGCCATATAAAATCGTGAGATTTTACCAAATGTGCTTTAAACTTCAACTATACGGTACACTGAAACCACTTTACCTGATTGGGACCTTTTGTTTGACACTGAAAACCAAATTTTGACAGTTTTGAGTGTGGTGAAAATCAAAAAACGAGTGACAGATCTACATCAGAGGTGGTATTTTCTGATAGGACCTTGCCTTCTTTCCCTTGATATTATTCACATGTTCAAATCCATTGCCTGCAACCCATGGCCCGCAGTCCGCATCCTGTATTTTTGCAGCCCGCAACCTGCAGCCCACACCGGACACAAGTTCATAAAAAACAAAGCACAAGGAAGTGCATAGGCCAAACCTTTGTCTTTTAAATATCAGGTTCAAATAAAAAAAAAATCAAGTTTACATCGTCCAGTAAATAGAAGACAATAGTAAAAAAATTTAGGTAAATATCATGTTCAAATTTATGCCCAAACTTGCTTTAGATAGCTTTTAGACTAATCTAGTACAGCGCTAAAAGGTAATCGCATAGTTGTACGAATTACAAAGACCCTCATCCTGGTCCACGCAACTGCTGTACGGATTATAGCGACACTTGTTTTAATTCACACAACAGTTGTGCGGATAGACTCTTGCCAATAAAAAAATGCCTCATTTAGCGCTGAAAAAATGTTACAAACCAGAAATCAAGTCTCAAGGGCTTTATTCATAAGATAAGCCTATGGTTAAAATATTTGCAAAAAATATTGATATTAATGATCACATATAATAGTAAACATCTAGTTCCTACGTCATCTTCTCACATGAAGGTGACTTCCAGCTCCATAGGGATTGTATAGTCATGGGTTTCAAAAATTGTTTCATCAATTTTTGGTAAACTAAGTTGACATGCAAGACCCTAGAACTTGCACTGAAATGATCCATTTTTAATGCCTTTGGAATACTACCATGAGTATTTTATAACACTAGACTAATTTTTAAATCAACTTTTGGCAACTTTTTTGTAAAAGCACATGGTGGCCGCCATCTTGGATTTTGACCAACATTTATCCAAAAAATGCATTAAAACTCAACTGAAGCTGATATTGGCCTGTTATATGTTGTTGAATACTAATGTAATGAGAATATACTGGCATACTTTTGGTAAATTTATATGCTCTCTGAAAGAAGATATTGACTTATGAAATTTGTCTATAGAGAAGGTCAATGGACTTGAGCGTATCCTTACCTTAGTAAGGATACGTGTTGGATCTAGTATCGGGCTCACGAGACAAGACAACAAAAACAAGTTTTTTGGCTTGAGTATCTCAATCATTTCAGATTTTATGAAATGATATTAAATCTGCAGGATTTTTCTACACTGCTCAGTGTCTTAATCTGTTTATGGTTTACTTGTATCAGAAACTTGACCATAACGCGCCCAAATTCGGTTTCCTTTTTGATAGGCACCCATTTACAATACAAACAATACAAGAAGAAAAAATGAAAATATTTAATTTATATATATATTTCATTTGATATTTTTGTATTTTTGGATCATTTGTAAATGAACACGGAACAGAGGAACCAGAGAGGAACAATAATTTTTTTAATTGTCGTTGAATTTGCACAGGGACAGTGGAACAATTTAAAACAAGATTATTCTTGGATTTTTTGTGGATGAAAATTTGACCCCAAGGGAAAGGTCGGACGACTGGGTCACCGTTGACACTTTTGATATCTTGTCCAAGACATACAATTTGACACCTTAATCTTTGAAATCGGACAAAGTTGAAAATTTGACC
>JXSR01S008384.1:14108-24590 GCA_000969725.1 Ophiothrix spiculata
AAGTACTTATGACGTCATAATTACGTAACGCCTTGGCCGATTTTCATGATTTTGGTATCAATTGATAGAGGAGACCCTACCCTATACTATGGTATAAAGCAAAGCAACTTTAAGCTCTCCAATTTCAATTTCATAAGGGGTGGTAACCACCCCCACCACCACCCCCGTTAGTAACAAACGTTACAAAATATACGTTGGTAAGACAAGGGTTAACACCCCATGAAATATAAATTGACAAATAAAAAGGATTTTTGGTCCATATTCTAATTCTACACTCTAAGTTTTAAATTGAGACGCGAAATAGAAGGTTTTGATCCCTCTAGCATCAAAGTTGTCACCCCTTACATAAATCAGAGATTGCATTTTGTCATGTGAAATATGTAGTGTGCTCCAATCATGCCAATATAGTTTGACTATTTTAATCCCATTTTCCGTTCATGAAAGGAAATATTAAAACATTGCAAATTGTTTGCAAATTTGTAATACTTATTCCAGTATACGGTTTTTACCCATATGTCGGCTGTTTTTGCACAAATTTTAACAATTTCTTGGCTGTTGAGGGGGGTCTGTAAAATTAAGAGGGTCATCTGAATTCCACCGGCTGGACAAAGTTGATATCCAAGCACATTTTCAACACATTTTAAGTTAAATTAAGCATTAAATGTATAGATTGGCCACAGTTATGGGCCTATGAAAATCATGAAAAGTGCTCTGAAACACGAGAATTGGTCATACTTGACTAGCCCCCTCCTGAATCCAAATAGGATCTACATGTAGGACCTATAAGATGGGAAGTTTTGTTTAGATATCTTTACTCTGCAAATGTAAAAACAAAAAGGTTTAAACCCCTTCAATTAAAAGTTTGCCTTTTCCCGTTAGTGTTTTTAAGCCTCGTTTTCGCGTTTTCAGCCATTTCTGCTCAATTTCAGGCATTTTTTTTCACGGACCAATTTTCGGGAGGTCTATTAAATCAAGGGAATCATGTAAATTTCAATTTCAAGTCATACGTTAATAGTTTTGCACTCCTTTATCACATTTATACTTCAATAAAGTATTTAATATAAGTATATACCACACTATGGGCATAAGAAAATCATGAAATGTGGCCTTTAGCTGTCTTAGCTATATTGGACCCCCTGCAAAATCTCAATTGGACCTTTTTGTTCAGATTTCTATTCTCTAGCTATAGTGTTGACAAAACATATAAATCAAAAGGCTCTAATCAACACAAATTTGATGTTATGTCCTTTCTAAAATGGCTTCTCATTCGCTGATTCAGGACTATTTTCAATGAAAAAGTACCAGGTGTCCCAAAAAATGGTTACATGTAGAAAAAAAGACCTTGTGCTAAGACTACAGTAGTTAGAGAAACGAAGCTTTACATATATTATTTAACAACCCTCTTTTAGATACCCGTAAAATTTTGATATCACAGCATTATTAGTTTTTGAGTTATCAACAAAGATAGATACCTATGTCACAAACGCATTTGTTCAACATTCAACAAAATGATAAGCATACACGTTTCGTGGTATTTTATTGTGCATTTTTTTTCTAAACGATCATGTTCAGACTTTATATTAAACCAAATTTGGTACAATTTTAATTGAATAATAATTGAACTCTCTTTTAGTATATCTATTATGCAAATTACGGATACTTGCATTCCATGCATTCCAGAATGTGTTGTTTATATTGAACCTGTCAATCAAGTTTTGGCGCGAAAGTTGATGAATATGGGTAAACATGATAAAGCACAATCAAAGTTTCATGGGTAACATATTTCTTTAACTGTTTAGTTTAAACTGCAAACTTGTGTAAATTTTGAAGAAAAAAATCTTAAACTTACAGGACATGTTTAAATTATAATTTTCTTTATAGTTATAATAGTAGCAAAACATCGACATTGATCGAGATTTAGAAATAACAGAAATAGCAAAATTTTGAATCGGTTGACATTTTTGCCAAAAATCAGATTTCGACATAATTTTCAGACCTGTAGTAATTTATGACGTCATAATTCCGTAACAACTAGTCAAATTTTCATGATTTTGGTACCAATGGGAAGAAGAAACTTTACCCTATATTATGGTATGCATACAACCTAACTTTGGACATGTCAATTTCAAGTTTACATGGGATTGAACGAGGGTTAAAATTACATAAAACGAACATGCTTCCGATTTTGTTGAATTTTGAACAAATGCGTTTCTGACATAGGTATCTACTTTTGTTAATAACTCAAACATCAATATCGTTGTGATATCACAATTTTACGAGTATCTAGTAGAGAGTTGTAATACAATGTGTGCAAAGTTTCGTTTCTCTAACTGCTATAGTTTTAGCACACGGTCATTTTTCTACATGTAACCATTTTTTGGGACACCTGGAAAGTTTGAAGTGCCATAACTTTGAATTGCAAGTGAATTTGATTTTTTCCTTCGGACAGTCTCATAGTCAACCAAAAGGAAACCTGTAAACAAAATTTTAGCGAAATCCTTGGCAAAATGGCGTCACACGAGGGCGGTGTTTAAAATAAGCTTTTTTGGTTAATTACATTAGTATTAAAAACGTAAGTTCACTTTTAACTCTTGAAAAAATTTATACATGACAATATCTTTCTACTGATACCAAATTTAGCACATGAAACCAATTAATAAAACTGTATACCCATCTTTTGAAAACAGTTTTGGTTTTCTTATACCATACCTTGCTATACAAACACAAATTTGAACCCCCCTGTAAAATGAGCTGTGTGTATTTTAAGAGTGGTCACCTTTTCAGGGGATGCTCTTGAGGGGTTCAGGTATTCAAAAAACACTATCACGCAAAAACAGCAAAAAACCGATTGCTCCCTGGTTAATAATCAATGGATATTATCCATGGAAGAAAAGAGGAATAAAGTCTGAAAAGCATTGATGCTTGTTCATTCGGACTATAAGCGCTCTAAGAATGGCAGTGCGAGCGCAGTTTACGCTTGATGAAAGAGTCTTCATGGTACTGAAATATCACGAAACAAGAAGTCCCAATGAGGTTCTTAGGCAACTCAGGATATCCTATCCAAATACAAGGACTCCTCGGAATACGTCTGCCAATCAGTATTCCAAATATTTGGCTTCGGCGACAGGTACGAACTTATAAAGGAAATTCTGGTAGACCCAGAAGTGGAAGATCACAGCTAAACATCGATGAAGTCCTGTGTGCGATTCATCATGATCCTTTTATAACATCGAGAAGAAACCCTTTGACAAACATTTCGAGAAGTACTTTTAATCATCGTATTATATGATCTAATTTAGCTTGACACCAAACATCATGGTTCGTAGGCATTTTTTGAAGCCAGAAGACTTTCAAAGGTGTGTAGAATACAGCCAATGGTTAGTTAACACCCAGCAAAGGTTTCTTGTAGATGTATTACGTGTTTAAAGTCCTAATGAGCAAGCATCTTCAATGTTTCCCTATTGAAAATTGCTAAGTGACTTACTCATATGAATGGACAGCTTATCACTTATTATAACACTTGAAACTAAATATCAATACATGATTAATGATATTGAGCAATTTATATATTCTGGTCCTACAAATGTACAGTTTTATTAACAGAAAAGGCACTGAATATCAAAAAAACCAATGTTCAATCAGTTTTCAGAGAAAGTAGCACAAACGGGTTTTTCAGAATTTGTGTTTAATGAAGCATATCTCTAGTTTGCAAAGACAAAAAGTAATGAATTAAATAGCATTTAAAAGCTTAGAGTTTTCTGTAACAGTGATGCACCATTATATTACCCTAGTCCTTTGGTTTTGCCACAGAGCGCGCTTTTAAACTTGAACAATTTTTATTGAGACACACTGTACAACACTTCGAATGCATCAGTCACGTAATAATGCAACGTAGCTCTGAGTAAATGAAATATTTTATGAAAATCACGTGTTTTGCCCGTGTTACCCCTATGTGACCTTCGACCCCAGCAGGATCACATGATATGTTGGGTGGGGTCAAGGATTACTTTGCCCAAGTTTTTGTCAAAATCCGTCATTGTATGTATGAGTTATTGGGATTTTGGTAAAAACCAATATTTGACACGTGTGACCCCATGTGACCCCAGGTCAACCAAATGAACACAACGTTTATTAGGACTCACGACCTACTTAAGGGGATGCCCCAGACCCATTTTTGGAAATAATGCACTTTTTGATGAAATTAGTGTTTTACCTTAGTAATATTCTTCGAAATTTAGCTTCAATTTACTTTTAGTTGACTTTAATACGACATCCGGTTCAAAAGTTATGATTGATCAAAGTGAAGCATGTCGTTGCAAATCGCAGAAAAGTAAACTTTTCCCTATACTAACACATGTATTGTAATTATTATATATTTTATTGTTTTCGAGGGGCTATTTTTAACAAAATGGGTCATTAAACTGATTTAAATGACTTTTTGAACCCATGTAAAGCATAAAAGTAGCATTTCATTGAATCTGTAATATTTCTGAACACAGCAGATAGGTTTAGAACACATCAAGAGGTTAATTTTGCCATTAATTTGCATATTTAGTGTTTCTAATCTTGAAGCTCAATTTACGCAAAATGTTGTTTTCGACAACTTTTCACCTTGCGCGCAGTTTTTTTCCGCAACCGTACATGCTATTGCCATAAAATTGTGCATGCACTTTCCTGAGACAATTATCTAAAAAACATCAGAGAGAATTTTTGAATTTTCTTTTTCGAAAACGTTAAACGACAGAATTTTAGCGAAAAAGGCACTTTACGCCAAAATTTGACGTCGTTAATCCCACTTCTTGGAAAAAATCTCAAATTCCCTCTCTGATGCTTTTTAGATAAGTGTCTCAGGAATGTGCATGCACAATTTCAAGGCAATAGCATGTTTGGTTTTGGAAAAAAACTGCGCGCAAGAATACCCTATAAAATCCACTATGGCCGCCGTTGCCATAGCAACTGGTGCTGATATGACCTTGAAAGTAGTTTGAAAAGAATTCTTTTGTTCATAGTTATATATTGACCAAAAATAAGCACCATACCATAGCTCATTTGTTTCAAAAAATCACCTTTGAGTCTGGGGCATCCCCTTAACATGCATGAGTTATACGATTATGCAATATACCCCTGACGAGCTGAAAACATTTTTGTGAAAATCACGTCTTTGCCCCCTGAGACCTTTACGTGACTTTTGACCCAACTGGGGTAACATGACATGTTGGTGTGTGATCAAGGAATTTTTTGACCAAGTTTGGTCAATACTCGCCATAAATGTTTTATAAAAATCACGTTTTTGACCCCTGTTACCCCTATGTGACCTTCGACCCCAGCAGGATCACATGATATGTTGTTGGGGTCAAGGATTACTTTGACCAAGTTTTTGTCAAAATTCGTCATTGCATGTAGGAATTATTGTGATTTTGGTAAAAATCAATATTTGCCCCGTGCGACCCCATGTGACCCCGGGTCACACCAAATAACACTATTTTTATTAAGCTTAATTCAGACTCGGCGCAAACGCAAACGCACGACGCACCGAGTATGTGCAGTAACAGATTTGAGGAGTTCTGATCAATCGATATCAAAACGCAACACCACTTGCGGCAACGCAAATCGAGTTGAGAAAAGCTGAACTTTCCATTGCGTTTTCATGTCATCGGCTGTCCGTTTGCGTTTTGAGTGTGAATTCATTTGCGGTGCCGTTTGCCGTGAAAATTATCGGAAACGCAACGTATTGCATTTCGAGTATGAATTCAGCTTTAGTTGTTATAAGCTGCTTCATATGCATCAATCACAAGATCGTACAACGCAACACTGACGAGTTGAAAACTTTTTGTGAAATCACGTTTTTGACCCCAGTGACCCCTATGTAGATGTAGCATTTGTGGGATCAAAGGTCACGTGACACGTAACTGTCGGAGTACGTGTTGTTGTGACCAAGTTTGGTCAAAATCCTTTAAGAACTGTTAAAGTTTTAAGCGTAACAAAATGATAGAAGAAAGAACAAGAAGAAGAAAGAAGAAACATGAAAAAGACAAGACCCGGCGCCTGTGAGGGCAGGGTGAGGGTAAAGAAAGAAGAAACACGAAGAGGACAAGACCACGCCGCTGCAAGCGGCATGGTAAAATATACATACAATGAAGGGGACATTTTTTGAGATGTAAAAGTACACTACTAATCTGGTACTAGACATGCTAGAGCAAATCTTGTGAAACTAAATAGGAAATAGACACTGACTTATGTGTATATGCAAAAAATAGTGCAGCTGCGTTGGACAATTGAATACGCTAGAATAAGAACATCCCAACTCCATAGCTGCCTTCTGTTTAATCATAATTATAAAATATAAATGCATACAAATTTCTGAAAATACTTTCTCATCACTAAAATAGCATTTCCATGTCAATATCCTAATCATAGTGTCATATTTGACCTTGTAGTTTACGTTTTTAGACATTGTTAGATAATTGTTACAGTACATAATTGCTATATTAAACAGTCATAATAAGAACATCCCAACTCCATGAGCTCCTCTCTGCAACTATATGCTAGGAAAATTATTTAACAATGTCTAACAAAGTCAACTACAAGGTCAAATGTGAGGCTATGATTGGGATAAAGACATGAAAATGCTTCTAGTGATTTGAAAGCATTTTCCGAGATTTATATGCATTTATATTTTACATAACTTGACAGAAGGCAGCCCATGGAGTTGGGATGTTCTTATTCTAGCGTATTCAATTATTAAAGCAAATTTGAAAGTTAGAGCCATCTTCAATCCTTACGACAGTCACATATGGCCAAATAAACTAGATGTTTACACTTGATGATCATTGGCAGGAATTTAAACATTTCGTTTGGCTAAAATGAAAATTCCGTATACCTTCAAAATCTACCGCTAAACCATTTGGTGATAGAAGACCAGTATCCACAAGGACAACTCTGTCGGTGCCGTCTAGGTTGGCTCTTTCTATCTTTGAGGTATTCCCTTGATTATTTGTCCAATACATAAGCCTTTGAACATGTTGAATAACAAAAGGTAAGACGACATTAGTCTTAAACACCAACCAAAATTTGTTGGCAAAAAAGAAACAATATATTTATGTAGCTATAACAATTGAAAAAAAAAACCTTTTTTCTACAATAGCTAAAATAAAGATATATAATATGAACCTTCATTTAATAACAAAGACTTCCAAAAAAGTATCGCCTCATCTCGAAGAAATGGCTCATACTCCAATATGGAATTTGCAAACGTAATTTGAACATATTGTGAAAAAGCACTGGAATCTCAGCTTTCATTTGACACCCTTTTTCTGAAAATTGACTGAGAAACGCCGAACTTATGAACTCTTAAAACTGTCTATTTTTAGTCCATTTTTGTGAAAAACAGATCTTGGGTTGGGACGTGGCGTTGCGTAATGGCATGCTGGGTAAAACGAAAAATTAAAAACCGATTTTCAATTACATACAGATTGGGTTTTTTTTTTTCAGGATACACTTCCACTATGACGTCACTGTAACGTCATACAAGGTCCGATTTCATTTTTCGTGATTGTATCAAATATATAGCATGAGCGTCAAGTTGAGTATGGCTACAATTCTTTTGATGAAACTGGTAGTTGGGTACGGTGTGTACTTCAAGAATATGAATGATGCCTAAAATCCACGCTTGAGCAATTTTTGTTGTTGATATAATACGTTACCCCCCCCCCCATTTTTCGTATATTATACTCGATTTCAGAACATCTTATATGTGGTATAAACATATCATGTTTGGTGTCAAATTAAAGCTTATGACTAGCAAAATATGTATAAGTAAGTTAAAAGGGGTAAAAATTAAGTTAAGGTCACTTAAAGTTCACATAATGTCACAAAAGGGCAACAGTAGCCTAAACCTAACCAGGAATTTCATAGCAATGTGTAATATATAATGTTTGGTATAAATTTAGGTATGCTTACAATTTTTTTTGGCTGAAAGTGATATATAGTTTAGAATGCGTACTTAAAGAATCTGAATGATAACAAAAATCAACGCTTGAGCGATTTTTTGTTATTGACGTTATAAGCCACACACCCTTTTTTTTTTACATACCGGTATACTTTATGTATGGCAAATATGTTTTTAAACAGCAAACTTATCATGTTTGATATGAAAATAAAGCTAATGGAACATGTTATGCAAATACCTTAAAATCGTGACACTTTTAGGTGATTCAAATTCAAAACGACCACCAAAATACCATATTTTTATTATATTGACCGCAAAAATCGTTTTAAATTTACAATATCATAAATATTAACTAGAGGGACTATTCGTGTATCAGTAATGTCATTTTTTATCTAAACATGTGCCATTTAATATTGAAAAATTGAAAATATCGCCCAAAGAAGACCAAACATGAGCACTGGTATGTTTTGGCGCATAAATGGAATTTTACGAATCAGCACTAAAATAATTAAATATTCAAATTAATCAGTGAAAATGGTTTTAGATGGTACTACAGAAACAACTTGGTCATTCACATATTTATTTACAAAAACCGTGCCCATATTAAGGTTAAAAATGGCCTAATGCACATTTTAATGCACAGGAACATATTTCAAAGACATAATGCCAGCACTAAAGACCAACGTAATTGAAGGAAACCTGTATCCACAAGTTATTTCCCACGAAATTTGAAAATCCAAAATAGCCACCATAATTAGGTCCAAAATGGCAGCAAAAAGTCCTTTCATGGTGGGAAACTAGTTGTAGCGACATTAAATTAACATTGAAAACATAAGATATCCTATACAATCAATGGAAAATGTCATTAGTATTAATAATAGATATATTTACCCCAAATTAGGTTGATAACATATGACGAGTGTAAAATGGTTCCAAATATATAACTTAAAATAGCAGGTAAGGTGTATATTTTCATACAAAATGGGTTTAGAGAGATAAATTAAAGCAACAATAAAAATGCTCTTTTTTCAAAGTACATGTAATTAAAGGATATTGCTTTAGAGGTTAAAGGAGATACATTCTGACCCAACTGTGCAATTCACATGTATCAAAATGGCCACCAAAGTTATATTTCCTCAAGTATGGGTATGTTGTAGGGGGATTTGGCGGTCGTTTGGGGTCTTTTAATCTTCGACAATGCATATTTTTATTTTAATCATGTAATTGACGTTATTTTTCCCTAGTTACAAGTGTTATTGTTGTAGCCCAAGAACCATTTCCATTGAAAATTTTGAATATATCATGTTTTAATTTATTTATTTCTCATTTAGAGCGAATGTTAGACTCAATAATTGTTGATGCCCATTCGGATTTCGTGTGGAAGGATGCGTATGTTGTAACCAGCAAACCTATTTTCCATTAATTAATACCAGTATTCAGTTTATTTGATGCTGTTTTTAAGTTACTGTTACCCGTCTCTGTGCAAAACAAAGAGTGCTTGTGTGGTTATTTCAAGCTTTCAATTTTCTATGCATTTATACATTTTTTAGATTTGAAATATGTTAAAAGTATCTCAAGGTCAACTAATCTTTTAAATATTACTTTCTATTGATGATTTAGGATATTTGGCCTTTTTAAGCATATTTTGATTGTTTTATTAAAATATGTCATTTTTGGCGGCCATTTTGAATTTTAAGCCTTCAAATGACCTAGGTTTAAGACATTTGCATTCTAAATTTAATTAATTTTAATTTGATACCATGATATGTTTATACCACATATAAGATGTTTTGATATGCGAAAAAGTGCACACCCTAAACTTTCAATTTCAGTTAAAGATTCTAGCCATACCATAGCGAATAAAGATCTTTTAAAATATTTGCTAAATACAGAAAATATTTGAAGCAAAGCTACGAAGAGAAGGTAAAGACCACTATGATTTCTCTGTTAAAAAGGTTTTCATTTGATTGTTAAGTAGAATAGGCCTACACCACTTCTTTTATGCTTAAGCAAAAACCTTCAATAAATTCTTTCTGTTATTTTTTGTCTCTAAACGTTAACTCATCATTTGTAAATTATTTTAAATTAATAATTGTAGTTTTTATTTTATATTGTCATCATACATCCCACATTTACTTATTCCAATGCTCTTAATTTGATATATTTTGCATATCCGATACCTACCTACTGTTTCCTATATTATTAGCGGGTTGGCGCAGCGGTAGTTACATAGCCTTGCACCAATGAGGTCCCGGGTTCGAGTCCCGCGCCCGGCGCTTTATGTGCATTTGGTTTTCAGTCTGTCAAGTCAGATGTCTAAAATTGAATATTTTAAACTTTCCAAAGGTATTAAGACCACTAAAAGGTTGAGATTGCCAGTTTGATTTTCAGACAATAGTTGACAAAGAGATGTGATCAATATTATTGATTCAGTACAGATATGTGTGTGGGGCTTTTGTGTGATTAAAATTCACTTCCTAGCTGAACCTGAAGGAGTCAAGACATACTGTTGAGAGTGTGTCGGATGCTTGCGC
>JXSR01S008385.1:51673-73666 GCA_000969725.1 Ophiothrix spiculata
AATGGTAAATTCTTATACTGAAATAATTTAGAGATATTAGCATTTTTAGGAAGATCTTTCAACTATTAACTTGTGCCCATAACCATTCGGATTATACTCGGATATTTAACTCCAGTCGTCGAAAAGTGCGTGGGGGTGGGGGTGGGTGTGTGTGTGTGTGTGTTGGGGGCACCTCAGTAACAGATGATCGCATTGCACCAAAACGTATATTTTTACTATTTCAGTAAAAAAGCCGAAATAAAAAAAATAGCATGTTCTGTATAGATTCGTTAAAGTTGTATAAAAGGCAAAGACACCTTTTATTTTCAAACTGTTCATGTAAGCATCGACGCAAGACGTCATGTGACCTGTTTTGAAGCAATCACAGAGGGTTTCTGGTGTTTGAAGTGGAATTAACTAGAAATTCACAATTTACATTACAAAAAGCTAGAAATGTTCTACAAATGACTATAATGTTGAAACATTACGTTTTAAGTCTATTCTCAAAGTTTATTTAACTTTGGTTGAAACGTAGTTAGGTTTAAACCAATTTATTGAGAGCTCGTGTGGTCTAGTAGAACAGTGCAGGACTCCGAATCATGAGGTCGCGAGTTCGAGCCCCGCTACGGTCAACGGGTTATGTCATTGGGCAAGACATTTAATCTCGATTGCTTCGTCTACCCAAGCGCATTGGGGCGCTGTTAGGGGAATATTGCAAGCTAAGTTCCAATAGGTCGGCGTCTTAAGATTGCGATCTAGCTGAGGTGCGATGGTTGTGATGATTTCCTAATAACAGCGTAATAATGTCATATATGACACTACGGTGAATAGCGCAGTATAAATATTGGATATTATTATTGGTATTTTTGTGATTTTAAATTTGCGGAAAAAAGAGGGCGATATACATTTTTTAAAGTAAATCATGTTATGTTGCGTTGTGCTAATAGTTTGCTTTTTATAATATTGGAAAATTTTCCTAGATCCTACACAGTCACCGGTATATATTTAAGAACAGAGGAACTATATACAATAAAAGGTTAGCAATTCTTTATTCGGTTTGCTGTAAAGATGTACAATTTAGATACAACCATTTCTTCTTTATCACGATTGTTCCGACTCGTTCATATTGCAGGGGTTAGGCATTCTATACCTGACTACGATCAGATGATTACGGTTTGCTACCCTTGAATGATATTATATAATGATAATAGAACAGGCCTTTTGTTTTCAAAAACTCACTACGTCCAAGGATAAAGCATGTTTCTTAATAATTATCTGTTTGTGTATGCTGATATATATGAATCTTCGATCGATATGACATACGTGTTGGCCCTTTTTAACTAAGCTTGACACTTAAACAGATTCAATACATCAAATAGATCATTTTCGTGTGCCTTCCATTATACTTAAGTATGTAAGATTAATTCAATTTTGGAAGAAAAAAAACTCTTTTACTGCTTCAATATTTTAAATGTTTAAATCAATCATTGCCATCTTATACTTTCGGTTTTAAAATTTAAATTAACAAATGACATTTACAAATAAAGTACATTTTCAAATACAAAGAGTTATCGGATTATTGTGAGTCTGTACACTAGAGAGTTTTCTCCCTCTAGGGCTCATTAGATAGTGTAAATGTATCATAAAATTATAATCCCTGTCATCGTAATCTATTATTAAGGGCTTCATTGTTAATCATGTGCTAATGACATTTCTATTGCATTGATAGCAACACTTAAATTACATTTTCTTATTCACTAAACTTACAGATTAATGGTGTACATTAAAGGTTTCCTTAAATAAAACATTACTTTATTTTAAAGTCATTATCTGAATCTACATCCAACTCCTCTTATTATCCTCACGATAAAAACTGTGTAACGAAGTGTATTTAATAGTCTGTTAAATAATTAATGTGTTTCTTGAGAGGTTTTAGAATATAATATAATATATCATATTTCCTTTACCTATGTGTTATATTATTTTTTTCAAGTTTTAGAAACAACTTGGTCTAAAGAAATAGAATTCATGATATTTGATTATATTCATGTAGCAAATAAACCTTCAAATGTTTCATGGTCTTCAAATTAGCCAAAATGAAAGACATCATGTGTTTTCTCTTACTGGCTCCATAATGTTGTATTCTAAAAATGTAAATAAATGATATGCGATTATCTGTCATCACATTGTTATTGTATACACGTCACCTTGGTGTCACAAAATAGCCGTACTTTCACTCGATTCATCTGAAATATGCCGATAACATTGTCTAAAAAAGACATTTCATTCATTAGGAGCCACAAGAAACCCCTCAATTATGCGTAGACCATCCATTGAATTGGAAGTTATTGTTACAGTCATTTTATTGTCTGCGTCGAGAATGAAAGTCCACAGGAACAGAAAGATGATAATTTGTTAAATAATACAGAGCTCGAGGCGACATTAATTGATATTATGCGTCAAACTTTACATATACACGCATGTACCTTTAAGTTAGCTAGTTCATCCATTAAGCTGCTCACAAACGTACAATAAACATAACACCTCCACCTTTATCTCGTGGCCCGCCTCTCTTTCTATACATTATATTATCTTATAAAGACGTTGACATCAAATTGAGAGTGACTAAAGTATTAATTGATATTTTCATGCAGACATCAGTTGTCATGGTATTTGAATATTTTACGATTATTCACAATTTGAAGGTCATGAGCGGTACTTAAAGGTTTCTGTAAACGAGTGATTATACAAAAGCATTTCATTATTTCTTCTAAAACGAAAAATTGAACTCTTTATTAACTTCATTTTATATAATATTTTACGATGTGGAATAACTATAGTAAAATACCATACATAGAAGAAAGTATTTCAAATTGATTAAAATATGAATATATATTGCTTGAAGGAAGTGTCAGATATTCAAGTATATTCACATAATGGTAAATTGCAATTCTTATGCTGAAATAATTTAGAGGTATTAGCATTTTCCGGAAGATCTTCCAACTATTAACTTATATCCATAGCCATTCTGATTATACTCGGATATATAACCCAAATCTTCCAAAGGTGTGTGCGTGGGGGTGGGGTGGGGGTGGGGGCACCCTTCCCCCAGTAACAGATGATCGATATTGCACCAAAACGTATATTTCTACTATTTCAGTAAAGAGCCGAAATAAACAATTACCATGTTCTGTATAGATTCATTAAAGCTGTATAAAAGGCAAAGACATTAAAGTACGAGTATATTTTCACCTTTTATTTTCAAACTGTTCATGTAAGCGTCGACGCAAGACATCATGTGATCCGTTTTGAAGCAATCACAGACGGTTACTGCTGTTTGAATTTGTAGAAATTTACAATTTACATTACAAAAAAGCTAGAAATGTTCTACAAATATCTGAAATGTGTTGCAAAATAAAGTTTTAAGCCTATTCTCAAAATTTATTTCATTTTGGTTAAAAAGTAGTTAGTTTTAAACCATTTTTTTTGTATTTTTGTGAATTCAAATTTGCGGGGAAAAAAGAGGGCGATATACATATTTTAAAGTAAATCATATCATGTTGCGTTGTGCTAACAGTTTACTTTTTAAATAATATTGGAAAGTTTTCCTAGATTCTACACAGTCACCGGTATATGGTTAAGTACAGAGGAACTACAATAAAAGATATCATTGTCCAAAGGTTAGCAATTCTTTGTTCGGTTTGTTATTAGATTTGCTGTAAAGATGTACAATTTTGATACAACCATTTTTTCTGTATCAAGATTGTTCCGACTCGTTCATATTGCACGGGTTAGGCATTCTGTTCCTGACTACGATTAGATGATTGCGGTTCGCTACCCTTAAAATGACATTATACGGGTGCCATTTTCGTGTGCCTTCCATTATACTTAAGTATGTAAGATTAGTTCAATTTTTGGAATAAGATTTACTGAAAGTGTTAAAAAATCCCCTTTTACTGCTTTAATATTTCAAATGTTTAAATCAATCATTGCCATCTTATACTTTCGGTTTTTAATTGAAATTTAACAACTGACATTTACAAATACGAAGAGTTATCGGTTTATTGTGAGTCTGTACACTAGAGAGTTTTCTCCCTCTAGGGCTCATTAGTGAGTGTAAATGTATCATAAGATTATAATCCCTTTCATCGTAATCTATTATTAAGGGCTATATGGTTAACCATGTGCTAATGACATTTCTATTGCATTGGTAGCAACACTTAAAAATTGCATTTTCTTATTCACTAAACTTACAGATTAATGGTGTACATTAAAGGTTTCTTTAAATAAAGCATTACATTATTTTAATGCCATTATCTGAATCTACATATATACAGATCCTTTTATTATCCTTACAATAAAAATCCGTGCAACGAAGTGTAATAGTCTGTTAAATAATTAATGTGTTTGGTGAGGGTTTTATGATATAATATAATATATCATATTTCTTTTTCCTATGTTTTGTATTAGAAACAGTTAGACACAACTTGATGATATTTGATTATGTTCATGTAACAAATAAGCCTATTCAAATGCTTAAATATCTTCAAATTAGCCAAAATGATAAACATCATGTGCTATGTCTTACTGGCTCTATATTGTTGTATTACGAAAATGTTGTAGTAATGAATAATGGAAATAAATGCTTTGCGATAATCATTAATCACGTTATTATTGCATACACTTCAGCTTGGTGTTAGCAAATAGCACAACTTTCAATCAATTCATCTGCTATATGCCGATAACATTGTCTAAAAAGACATTTCATTCATGAGGAGCCATAAGAAACCCCTCAATTATGTGTAGTCCATCCATTGAATTCGTCCTATCTCATGCAATTCAATATGCGAGTAACGAAAAACTACATCACATACAGTTCTATCTTAAGATAGAAGTGTATGTGAAACTGCATCACATAAGGGTCTATCTAAGAAAGAACCCTATGTGAAACACCGATGCGACAATCACGCAGTTTTATAATACTGCGATGAGTACGTTGCACACGGGTCTAGCTGGCTCTATCTTAGACATCGCTTGGAAAAGTCGAAAAAACTTTATCACATATTAACCTATACGTTTACAGCTAAATAAAACAGTGTTGGCTAGATAACCAATATTTATTTTTTGTAAGTAAAAAACTGTGAAGGGTTTTCGTAATAATATCACCTTTTGCCTGGTAATGAATAACACAATCAGTGTCTTTTGAAGCTTATTACAAATGGAAGATTTTGAATCGTGTTTTCCTCGAAACACGCATTTTGTGAGATATGACCGTGTGTGATGCACCCGACGAATTGATATTATGCATCAAACTTTACATGTACACGTAAACATATTACCTCATCCATTAAGCTGCTCACAAGTGTGCAATAAACATAACACATCCACCTGTATCTCTTTACTATCAAGTATTTTTCTTACAAAGACGTTGACATTGAGAGTTACTAAAGTATCAATTGATATTTTCATGCAGACATTAGTTGCCATGGTTTCTGAATATCTTAAAATTATTCACTATTTGAAGGATATTAGTAGTACTTCAAGCTTTGCCTATAAGAGTGATTATGCAAAAACATTTCAAAACTTTGGTTGTCTTTACTTGGATAATTTAGTAATCTTAGTTCATGTTAAGTCAATTTCAAGGAATGCTTCATTAATGTTGCCATTTTGGATATGGGATGGTGTCAATATTGCTTCTAAGACGAAAATGTACTCTTTATTAACTTGAATTTGTCATTGTCATTGTCACTTGATTTGCTTAACCCTCGTCTTCCTAAGGGGGGGGGGGGTTATCACAACCCCCGAACGGATGATCGCCAATTGCACCAAAACGGAAAACAAAGCGACCCCGGGCATTTGGGTAATTGTTGTTACATCCTTTGCGGTCATTTTGATGAAAAAAATCGGGGGTACCACCTAAGGTGAGGTTATGGTAGGCCGTCAAAGTCGGCGGGAAGGGGGGTAGTTGCTACCTCGGAAAATTTTAAATCGCCATTTTGAAAAATATCTGCATGCTATTGACTTATAACTTACAGAACATGTTAGAATTGTTGATTCCTTCATTTATTAGTAAAAAACCTGACGAAATATTTAGAACTTATATATTTCGGTACGGAAATACTTTGTGACGTCACAATTACGTAACGCCTCAACTGATTTTCATGATATTGGTATCAATAGAAAGAGGAGACCCTACCCTATACTATAGTATCAAACAATATAACTTTTTTTTTGTGGGGGTCCAAAGTTCAAAATCACAGGGGGGGGGGGCGGTAACTACCCACCCCCACCCCCTCAAGAAGACGTGTTACAGAAAAAGGCTTAGGAAGACGGGGGTTAAACGAAAATGTTTCAGACATTCAAGTATATTCACATTATTAATACTTATGTAAATATGCTTTATTGTCTGAAAATCATGTTGAATACCGAGAGGAAGAGACCTTTTGGACTGTGCTTGGTGCTTTTGCAGAGATATCCCAACGAAGAATGCCATGGACGTTGTACGCTCCTCAATGATGACAGAGGGGATATTGATTGAAATCATCACTATTATTGTGTATCAACCCTGTAAAGTTTCACATCTCTAGGTAACGTACGAAAGGACCGGGACATAAACATTTAAATGCAAGATAGTGTGTTTCTAAAACTAAATTGTTTAATTCTAAAAAATTAACACTCTTTTATCTAACTAAACGTTTTAAGTGAAGCTGTCATGATTTTTTAACATATCTTCCATTCCTAAAGAATAATAATCTATTTTAAAATTAACAAGCTTACGTTTAAATTGAAAAATAGACAATCATGTAGAAACACTGTTGGTGGATCCTAATTGAACTATTATTCGTCTTTTAAAGAGAGAACTTCTTTATTACAGTTCTATCATGTACCTTATTTATTTAAAAAAAATTAATGGACATTCATATTCATGTCGAATTGTGGATAATACTTGTAGTAAAACAAGTATATTGTTTTTAAAAATTTCAATAAAGAGGCGAAATAAAATATAAACATGTCCTTATAGATTCATTAAAGGTGTATAAAAATATCAAGCGCAAGTATTGGACATCTTTAGCTATCAAACCTGTTCATGTAAACGTCCATGTTAGATGTCATCTGACCTGTTTTGACCCAATCACACGATACCTACTCTACGTAAACGTGGATGGATAAGAAAGAAAGGTGTCTTGTATTTGCAAATGCATCACGTTATCTGACAGTTGGATATTTACATACTGAAGTGATAACTAGGCTACAATATTGTATTTCTATTTGAAATTCTATTGACCGTATAAGAGAACGCATTAAACACGGGTTTTAAGGATTGCATATTATATTTTCTTTTCATTTCTATTCGTTTAATTTATACGTTAAATTAAAGATTATTCTGCTTATAAAAAGGAAAATGTCAATCAACTTAAATATGTCAAGTTGTTGAATTTAGTGTCAAGTCATATTTACTGTTCCATCCGTATCTTAGCGTCAAATGATCCATCATAACATTACAATTTATAACAGAAAAGAAAATTGAAGATGATTGTTATATGAAATTAGCAAAGGTGATAAGACATGATCACGTGTCTATTTTGTTTAATCCTGGTGATCACGTTGTATGTGATTTATAGATTACATCATTTATAACCTAAAGTGCGACTTAAGTCACTTCTTTTTTTCTTTAAAATGAAGCCCAATTCAACACGATGCATTGGTATTTGAATTTTAAAAGTAAAAGGTGCAATTTGTTCAGTAATGATATTTATGATCAAAATGATTGAATAACTAAACGGCATGCTGTCTCATCTAAAGCATTAAGTTCTCGTAAGTACCATCAGCACCATTCATTCTCCACAACCACCACAATTACCAGCAACAGTTCAATGAGCATTACCACGTACATCAAAGTACAATCAGTATCACTTACCACCACCACCACCAGCACACTACCTCAACCACCAGCAACAAAACCGCCAGCATCACCGAAACAACCACTACTGTCCCAACCACATGCACCAGCACCACCAGTACAACCACCATAAAATAATCATTAGTGCCATCAACAGATCTTTCACTACAACCACTACCACATCACTACCACCAGCACTGCAATTCACCACAACAAGCACCATCATTACCACCAGCACCACCAGCACAAAAAATAGCAACACAACGCTGTTTGATGGGTTCATTTATTTATTTTTTTTTGGAAAAAAACACTGTTACAATGATTATAATTTAATGTCACCATATATCTCAAAACAAATAATAATTTTCAATCAAAATACATTATATAACCCATATTTTGAGTTTTCATTATTGGTGGCGCTATTCATTTTTGAAATTAATTATATGCATATTGCATACATTAAATATAGAGTATGTGAATTCAACATGAAAAAAATGTGTTTGGTCTCCTTTACCTTATCCATGTGTCAAATTTCAAAACTAAGGTACACATATTCTTAAAACCTGAAAACTTAATCTATAGAAATAGCGCCACCAATAATGTGCCTTTAAATGGCTATACTTTATTAGTGATCAAACAGCGTTGAGCACCACCACTACAACCATAGCCATCATCAAGTGTCTTAGGTATATAAGTCGACATGTTGCACATTTTGGCGTACTGTTTCACGAAGAGGGGCAAGCAAAGCTGATCACAGATTAGACACGATCTAAGATTAGGTGAACATCTAGATATATTATGCCCCTTGTATTTATGTCCCAAAGCTGGTTTATAAACGCGTTTGTGTGTCTACTTTGCAAAATCTACATGTGGTTAGTTCAGTTTTCACATCATCAGAGGTTCATAATGATTAGTTAGAATAAAATTATTTTTTGTCATGCATTTCCAACCAAAACGTTGAAAGAGTTAGCTTTAATAAACCTAAGCATCTTTTTATTTATAAACTGTGTCCATATCAACATGCACCTTAAGGTTGGTGTAGTAAGTTACGTACGTGATAAGGGTCATTAAAACTGAGCATAGTCAAAAACCACGTAAAAAATATTAAAAAAAATTGTAATTTCATCGGAACTTTACCCTTGAAGTGCATTCTATCATATGAATGATAACCAAAACATAAGAAAAATGTGCTATAACTTAATCCTCTCTCCATTCAACTTTAATTGAATACACAAACTTAAATCTATAGTTTTCCGAATGACTTTTACAAATCTGTATGTAACTTTGTAATCGAACATCCAATAACCAAAAGCAATATGTCATTTTAAAGATTGATGAAGTCTCCACTTTTAGACGAGGTCAAAAAATCAATTTTGATTTTTCGACCCTTCAGGTGCCTTTCGATATGACGGGTCACAAATTTGAATGTGTAAATCAATCGTTACTTTTTAATACTTGTTAGTTAAGTTCCTAATTGATATGTAATAAAATTGACATTTGCTAAAAAACTGCTTGGATTATGAAACTGTACACCGGAGATTAAAATATTTATTCCCCTAGGGCTCACTAGCGAGTTTAAATGTATCGCATAATTATAATCCCCTTTATCGCAATACATTATTGAGGGTTTTATAGTTAAACGTGTGTTAATGACATTCAACATGTTTTATCAAGGCACTTTATAGTACATTCTTTTTAACATTTATTCTGTATGCGATATGTGAAAGCTTCCTTTCAAAATTGAATCAGTATATTGTAAAATTACTGCTTTGACATCTACATAAAGCATTATAATCCATTGAAAAATATCTCACAATACGTTGAAATTTTTTCTTGCTGACATATTATGTTATAATAAAATCACAAATTTGTTTTCTTCTTGTATTGACCTTTTTTGTAATTTTTGAAAGCATTTCAGAAAGTAGATTGTTGTTTTGCTGATGTATTATGTCACTTCTCAGGTTTCAGTGTATTATATAAATGAAATATTTTATTTCTCGTGACAAACTTTATCAATGTACAATATTTTGAAATAGTTTTGTTTTTATTATTTGTTTTAAATGCTCATTGTTTCTGAATACACATGTACATAAACATAGTATGATGAAAATAAATGCTAATAGGGTTCTTATCATTTGTAATGTATATGTACCACAGACATTCCTCTTGATAGGCTAAGGGCACATTAATACTGATATCCTTGTTTTCAATTCTAAAATTGTTACTATTTGTTTTGTATTCTTTGGAAAATTCAATAAATTGAGTAACCGTATAGCTATGTGTGTAAACCTGTGAAATAGGTTAATTCAATTTCTTTTATGTCTCTTACATGTAACTATTAGAGCAATCTGGTTAGTTATTCATTCACAGTGATCTAGCAGTTCAGTAAAATGATTTTTAAATCTGTACTATTTTACAATTATTTTAGGCATAAGAAAAGTTGACAAGGTAAGTATGTAAAAGATAAGCTTTTGTTCATAGCTCGTGGAAATCGTTTAGTTTTCCCAGCTGTTGAGAAGGAGCTCAGAAGAGGAATTCCTTGTCTGTTTTTCACTTTGGATTACTCTTTTGAGAATATTTGCTATCAATATTGTTGTGAAAGATGAGCGAAGGAACCTCCTGTTTTTGAATCAACTCAAGATTTAGGAGCTACCAAGCTTCTTAACACTTAACTACACATGGTTTTCGGCACTTCCTTCAATTAGTGCGCAGGGGGGGGGGGGCCTTATTAAAACCACTTTTCCGCCCGTTATCATTACACTAATCATAACCATATTTCAGGAAAAAATAATATATACGTGTCTTTTCAAAATGGCGGCCAAATAGCCGATTTTCGTCTCGCGGTATCTCGATTTCGGTCAAAATTTGAAAAACCAAATAAAAAAAATATCCAGTGAAATTTGGCTCAAATTAGGAGATCATTGGGAATTAGGAATACATTGACATTGTTGGAATAAAACTTTACTCTGGGGCGGTTTTATGGGCAAATCAATTTTTTTTCCGCATTTGTAAACTGGGAACATGTCGCTTGCCCCCGCTGACCGAAGAAGGCAGGTACGCCACTGAGTCGATCTCATTTGTTTTCTTCACAATTAAAAAAAAATGGAAGGTACAACAAATGGTGCTGTGACATGCACGAAAATCCATATCTTCGACCTGGAACACGAGATAGGGAACCTCTGTATGATACCTTATTAAATCTCCCAAATCTGAACTTTGGAAATAATATAAATCACAATTTGTACAAAATAATCAAACGCAATGGATAAAGAGAAATAGTATGATACCATAATAAGCAATCTCATCCTACAATACAATAGTCCATCTCCCTTTTGATTATCAAGTATAATCCTGACAAGACGATGATATAAAATTGATATTAAGTATTAAAAGTATAAATTGATACTTGCACGCTGATATCAGTTGCTATTGTTAATGAATATATTACAAGTTAAAGTACATACAGTAGAGTGGTATTTAAAACACTGCCTACATTTACAACACATATAGATTGAATATACTCTTATCTAATCTTTATCAACAAATATCCAATTGAATAAAAAAAAAAACATTTCGGCCATTAACTTTAATACCCCGCATGCAACACCTACGTTTTTGTGGTACATAGCAAGTCTTTCAAGTAAAACTGTACTTTGACCGCCTTTTTTCCCTTTTGTTTTGGTGATCTTTTATCACTTGCAAGAAGTTAACAAAATATTCACAATATACCTCATACATTTATACAACTGTCCAGGCGGTTTGATGTCATATACAAAAAGGTGTTAAAAATGGGCCTGGATACATTTTGAAAAAATTATTGCGTGTTTAGATTTAATTATTTAAAAAAGATGGAGTAGCAGCTAGCCATCATGAGAAAATAAACTAATCGGGCCACAAGGTTGTTCATTTTCAATATGTCAGTTTATTTTAGTTGTTACCTTAATTTTAAAGACAAAACTATACTTCCAACATACTTATTCTAAGTCATGTATTTAATTCTTTCAGGAACAGGGAATTAAAAGAAGAATCTGATTTAGAATAATTTTCAAAACAATCGCATTACCTGGACGTTAATATTATATATATTCATCCTATACATTAATAGTAAGTCATAATATTTAATTGAAAAGCAATTTAACAAAACCACCATATCCAATTCTTTACGTGTATCAAGTAGAGACATTCTTGCACTGTTGTTTGAGGTGGTCATTTATTCATTTTTTACCAAAAATGTATATTTTTCTTCACAAAAATTTGAAAAGCAAATATCTTGAATTTGTTGCAAGAAAAAAAAATGAACCCATTCTCAGAATTCTATTTCATTTTGGTTGAAATTTAGTTAATTTTGAGCCCATTTATTCCTTTTTTGTGCAATTAGATTTGTGAGAAATTAGGGCGCTATAAATATTTCAAATTATCAATTTTAATTAAATATCGATTATATTGCTTGATCTGTGAAGATTTTGGCTAAAATTGATAAATAAAATGTTTTTGACGTCAGATGCTTAATTTGCACATCTAATTTCAGTAGTACACACCAGCAGCATATCCCTTCGACATCCAAAAATAAGCAACATCAATTTTGACAATATAATGTCCGTATTTCTATTGTGTTCAAACAACAGTGCTTGTGCTCGATAAACGTAAATTAATCCTCGTTCACCTGAACTATTATCTATTACCTCGTTTCCCATGAATGAACTTGAAATTGACTAATCTATAGTTTTATACAATATTATAAGAAAGGGGTTTCTCTTGCAATTGATATCAAGATCACAAGCATTGGTCGAGGTGTTACGTAATTAGGACGTCATAAAGTGCTTCTGGTGCTAAAATATTGCCGTTAGTCTGACTAAAACTATTGCTATAAAAGTTCATAACATCGCTTAGGTGGACGAAGTTTAACTATTAACATGTAATATAAAGATGCAAAATGATTGTACAAAGACAAATCGCAAGGGATTCAAATAAAATATCTTAATAACTGTATTTGTATCACGTTGTCTGGCAGTTGAGTATTTGCATTTTGAAGCGATAACTTGTTGTTATAATCATGTATTAACATTTGCAATTCAAGTAACTGTATGAGAAAAAAAAATAGTAGTTTTAAGTATTGGATTTTACTTTGTTTCTTTTCAATTTGTTTGGTTTTATTTTATGTGTTATATTAGGCACAATCATTATTTCAATTAAAAGATATAGTGTCATTTTTTAAAACGTCGAATTTTGGATATTTGAATATTACATTGTCAGTGTTCATCTTTTAACATTTATGCAGGGCTGCATATTTATGTATATTCAGCACGAATATATCATCAGCTGAAAAAAGGAAAAAGATAATTTGTTTGATAATATGTTTCAGTGTTTGTATTAGCAAAACTGAAAAACATTATTATATGTCTTCTTTGTTGAATGTTTATGATCACATTAATCACGCAATATTTAAAGATATAATATGTCGCCTTTAATGTATATTCATTCCATTCAATGTTACTGTAGAATAAACCCAATTATTAAATACAAAGCATTCAACACGTTGTATCAGTATTTGAGTTTCAAATTGACAGATGTCAGAAGTTTGATGGTAAATTTGTAGCATATAAATGATTGAATTACAGCATTATACAAAGATGTTTCTCCTATACAATGATGATTAAGTGTTGCACTAGTGTTAAGGCAGTCATATCTTACTTGTACACAAGAAATGCGAGTTTTCTGGAAACTGCATAGTTCTGTCTTTAGTTTGTACCATAGCCTCCTAAAGCCACATTAAAGAGCACCAAATATCTGGCTTTTTCTGAAACACGATGTTTTTTTCATTATTTTTGCTTTCCTTGTTGTTGTTAATATGGTAGGTACATCCCCTCTTACGCACCGAGTAGGTGTAAAAAATGATGACTTATTGAAAGTTGATAGTAGTATATATGACATAGATGTTCAAAGCAATTTACCGTTAAGCTATTTTTAAACGAAACGATGAAAGATTATATCACAGTGCTTTTTTTTTGTGTCGCGTCAAACTTTTTTCCGCCAAAATTTCAAAAATCGTGTTCCCGAGGGAATTGTTGCATGAAATTTTGCTCAAAGTTGCACATTGCAAGTACATTGCCAAAATAAAATTAGAAACAAGTTTTTGATTTCGAATTTATTGCCAAAACGAATTTGAACAGCGCCCTCGAAAAATCACTTTATGCTAATAGCACGAAAACGACTGGATCGGTTTGATTTTTGTTTTGCCATTGAGGAACCCGCTGCGTTAAGTTTGATGATTACATGGACGGCAATGTAAATCTTTTTTCGCGTTTTCGCGCGCAAAAACCGGTTGTAGAGCCCCTAAGAACCTACCCTCCATTGTTCACTTAAGTGTTAATGTATTGGGATGGTGATATATTTGCATAGTACAACAATAATACTCAGGCCTGATAACACTATCGAACATAAGAAATGTACTGAAGCACTATTTGTCTCGTAAACTGAAAAAGAAAGAAAGAAAACGAGTTGATTGAAACAAGCTCAAAACATTCAATTCTTTTATATAATGTCTCACTCGTATATTTTACAGCAAACCATTCACAAAGACTAGCATAATAATATAGGATGCTGTGTAGCAAAATTCATATTTGAATTCAACATGCGCATTATAAAATAGGCCTACACCTCGACTACTTTCAAATACCGAGTTTTATAGAAAACAAAAATAAAGTAGCTTGATATGTATACTTGCCTGCCATATAGGGTTTGTTAATTTTGAGCTTCATGTTCAAGATTTAGCCTAATACCTGTTGATGTTTGTTATTTCTCAAAATATTTGCAATCACTGGTATCTTAAGCTGTAACTACTTACATGTATATGGCTGTTCACATCACTGATTCAGAGAATGCTGTGAAGTTATGAATATATTCGATGACAAATAGAAAAATGTAATCCAAATATTGTAGCAAACACCTGCATTGCCTATAGCAGCAGTGTGAAACGAGGACATTTTTACATTTCTTCAAATTTTCTTCAAATTAAATGTGGAGTGTGTGAGTCAATGACCGCAAACAGACATGTTTTGAGTACAAGAAAATTAACATTAGAGAGTTTGCGATAACCACGTTTCACGGGACGGGGTACACAAACGTGAGCATTTTTAACTCACGTTCATCGTAACGGTTCACGTCAACGCGCAATACCATAGATTGCCTATGTATATTTCATTATGTCGCCCTCTTAACTTCAACTTCAACTTCAACTTTATTATTTCCATATAAAACAGTACATATAAATGACAGACAAATAAAATCTTATGGAGGAGACGGCTGGAAGGCCAATAAGGCCCGTTAAATAGCCGACCCCTATATAACACAACATAAATCAAACAGTAAGGAAAAATAAAAAATACCAAAAAGACTGGGATGGTCTAATTCAAAATAAAGTTACTCGTAAGCTTGCAATAGGTAGCGTTTAAATTGATTTCTGAAATGTTTAATCGATTTGGATTCTTTTATATTTTGGGGCAAAGAGTTCCATAAAACGGGACCGTTCGATCTAATGCATTGGTCAGAAAATGCTTTCTTGTTGTTAGTTAATTGCAAATCGTTGGTATGTCTTGTTTTGTATTTATGGATATCAGACCTTCTTTTAAAGTAGTCTTTAAATGAAACCGGTAAGTCATTGATGCTAAATCTGTATGTAAAAACTCCTAGTTCCAGAGTATACATATCATTAATGTTAAGTAGATTAGATTTGAGGAATAATGGGGCAGTATGACTTCTAAAGTGGGAGTTGGTAATTGATCTTATTGCCCATTTTTGAAGTTTTACTATTTTGTCCAGATAACTCTTACATGTTTTACCCCAAATTACAACTCCATAATTTAGGTATGGAAGTATAAGAGTACAATATAAAGTCCGTAATATACTATAAGGAATAAAATGCTTCAGTTTGTTGATGACACCAATATTTCTTGAAATAGTTTTTGATGTACAATTAATATGATTTTTCCACGTCAAACTAAAATTCCCAAAAATTTGGTACTGGTAACTCTATCAAGCTGTGTATTGTTTAGTGAAATCTTTAAGTCGTTTTGTATTTTACTTGTCATAAAAGATGTACCTAGAATCATAAAATTTGTTTTTGAAGCATTGATGGACAATTCTTAGCAAACAGTATTTGATTAATGCAACGATTGCCTATTGTGAATGTTTCATGATGTCGCCCTCGTCTCATAATTGTCATAGCTGGTCATGATCCATAGATATATCTGATCGAGGGCGTAAATTCTTAAGCTAAAGAAATCATTTGCAAGCTTATGATATTATGAATGGTTGGCTAGTTTTCAATAGAACTCACGTACGTATTGAACAAATAGCCACGTAAAAAGACCCACTTCAAACGGTTATTTCAACATATGTTGCTGCTATTCACGTATTATTGATCGTTCACGTTCAGGTGATTGGCTTTCGCAAGCAGATGTGTAGAACTTAAAACTTTGACATAGAAGTCAATGCAAAATCAGGAAATCTCTACTTACGGGTGTGTAAGTGCGAAGTTTGCAACCCGTAATCTTTACAACCAAACGCAATAAAACTTCGATAAGTGCTGGATATGTATGTCTGTACATTATTCTTGCATACGTTTATCTGATTTTGATATAGCTTTTATTTAAAACAATAGGAGACATCGATTAAGTGATTAGTATTCACGTAACAGTGTACGTGAAATTCTGCAATATATGGTGTTCTGTACTGTTCAAGCAGGTAATGGTTGGCTGAATTTCAATAGAACTCACGTTTACGTTCGCGTTCGCGTTCGCGTTCTTGATGATCGCAAACTCACCATTGTTTCATTTGAAACGTCATAAAAATGCAAGATGTGATGATATAGCTTGGTGTCATGTGCTACTAGTCGTTGTCTGATGAAAAACTTAAACAATAAATGATGCAAATATTTATTAAAGTCAGATGGATCCGCAGTATGAGCGATACATTTGTTATTTGTGATGGCCCACCCCAAAGGGGGGGGGGGATGGGCACTTGGCAGATGATATCAATTTTTACTCTATCATCATCTGTTACCATGGTTACAGCATTTTCTAAGCTTTCAAAAAAAGACACATAGCTTGTAGAAATTGATCAAAGCGATCAAATGTTACATCAGAAACTCTGCTGGAAACTGTTATTAATTTCTTTATTTTTATTTTTTGCTGCCTATTTTCACAACGTGAAATGTGTTCTGCCGCAAATTGTCCGTTTTTCAGGGTAAGCAATCACAAATTTGCAATTTTCTTGATGAAACTGGTAGTTGAGACCATATACGTTAAAAATCTGAAGCATGCCAAAATAAAAAGCAAACCCTTGTCTACCCAGGGGTAGGGGTTGTTCAACCCACTTAAGGTTTTTTCCCCCGCTGCATAAAACGCAAAAGCAACCGACCCCAGGCATTTTGGTAATCTCTTTTACATCCTTTTGCCGTCATATTGATGAAAATATTAGGGTGGGGGTACCACCTAAGATGGAGTTAGGGTAGGCCGTCAAAGTTCGGGTGTAGGGGGATGGTGAGGCCCCGGGCACTTTTAAGTCGCCATTTTGAAAAAAATATATATGCATGCTATGAAGCTGAAACCTGTAGGGCATGTTAATATTATTATCTACCTTTTTCACTAGCAAAAAACTCAACGAAAATATGTTGTTTAGAACTTTTATAGCAAAATTGTGTTGCCTTGGGTAGACGTGTTACAAAAATTACTTTGTTACACGAGGGTTATAATATTAATTTTTATAGTTTACGCCATCCTATTTTTCAAAATACCTTAGGTATGACCAATCTGATTAAATATCTTGTTTGATATCAAATTGAAGCTACTTGAATATGTAATGCAGATACCTTAAAATCGTGTAATTCTTGGTGTTTCAAAATAAAAATTGCCGTCAAAATAGCATACTTTCATTACATCGAACAATGCCCAATACCATAACATTAATGCATAATTTTTGTTCTAAGCATGTGCCTTTCAAATATCAAAACTATAATCTTGTAAATGTTGGCGTATATAAATGGAATTTCATGAAACAGCACTGAAATATTAAATATTCAAAATAGATAATCAATGCAAAATGGTTTCAAATGGTACAGCAGAAACAGCTTGTTCAAAAATAGGTTATTAACAAGTTTCAAATCTAAAATCGTGCCCATTTTGAGGTTCAAAGTTGCTAAAAAAAAGACTTGCCTAAAATGGGTTTCGAAGATATTAGTCCATCAATAAAATCATTAGATCATCCATGTAAATGACATAAAAGGAAAAAGTATGTCTCCCACATTTACCTCATGAAACTGAATTTTTCAAAATAGTCAAAGAAATTTGGTTCAAAATGTCATCAAAGAGCCCTTTTATGAACGGAAGCGGGTTACAGCGACACTAAAAGATTTTAATATGCGGCAAATAAACATGATAATATGAATACTATTGTATCATCTAACAATTCCCAGATAACGATCATTATTATATTGGCCCTATATTGGCTCAATATACGTTAATAGTTGGACCAATATTGGTTCGATATCAGTTGCCCATTGGCCCAGTATTGGACCAATGCCAATGCTAACCCATTGTTGGTCCAATATTGGTTACCGAGGCAATGCCAATGCAGATGGAGAGCAATATTGAATGCGATTGAATGCCGATGCCAAGATTGGCGATCGGTAACCAATGTCGGGCCAATATATTTGAAAGTATTTTAAAAAATCACCATTTTCAGGAATATAATTATTAAGTTGACATGATAATATGAACACTATTGTATCATGTAACAAGTCAAGAATTTGAAACTATTTAAAACAAATCGCCATTTTCAGGAATATACTTATGAAGTTTAGTTGCTGAAATATGAATTTTGTAAAACATAATGTTCTGTTCTGGCTAAAATAGTATATGTTGTAAAATCTGGTGATTTTTTTAAATCATAACAGCACATCTTACATCGTTGCGTTTAAATATCGTTAAACCTTAACTTATTGGCGTATGGACATCTATGTTTTTACTATGGACTTTCAGTAAGGTACCGTATTATTATCTTTAAATAGTGCGTGAGAAGAGATCTACAGGGTGTCCAAAAATTAAATACCCATTTTTAAATGTTTATAACTTTAAAAACCAGGATTAGCATGGCAACTATAGGCATATGTATTGATAGAGGAAACTTGTAGAATTAATTTGGTACCAAACATGATATAATTGCCATTTTTGAAAATCATTTTCAACGTAAATTACGTCGAACGTAAAAAGCCTACTTTCATACTGAGAAGAAAAACAAATGTGCGAGTCACATGTAGAGGAGGGATCAATCTTTTAAGACAGGAGAATCATTCATGATTATGTTACTGACCAATTCAGCGAAACAGCGTTTACAATGTTAATACAAAGATTTTTGATTGTGGTTTTGTCTTAATAATTACATAATGCTCATTAAAATGTTTTTAATTTGTCAAAGCGTAACTCTCGCATTATGCTCATCTTTAAATGATACACAACAGCGTTACCCCTTATTGCACATTCAAAGTTACACTCACAGGGACATATCAAATTACCTCCTTCTTATCCAGATTAAGCTGCCTAGTATTTCAGAATATGTTCTAGATGGCCTCCTTGCAGTTTTCAAAAAAAATATTTTAATCCAACGACAAAGCTCTGGACGTTTGTGCATGCGCTTTTCTTGATCTTCCTGTTTTCACTGGTGATGATCTGTTTCAGGTCAGGAATAGTCCAGGGTGTTGGGATGTACTGTCCTTCAGATAACTCAAAAAAGTCATTGAGCGGACTTAAATCATCGGAGTGAAAGGGCCAGGGTTTCTTCGTCTTGAGCAATATGATTGTTCATGCAAAAGTAATTAATAAAGCCATTCTAAACCGTTTAGCTGTATGAGGTGTCATGTCATCATAGTGGCAGAAGAGTATCAACACTGTATGGTATATTGGCTCAACCCCTTTGAATTTTCAGACCTTCTTGCTATCTTACAAGTTTACTGATTGCATAATGTTTGGTTCCAAAAGAATTCTACAAGTTTCTTCTATCAATACATATGTCTATAGTTGTCATGCGAATCCTGGTTTTAAAGCTATAAGCATTTAAAAATGGGTAATTCATTTTTGGACACCCTGTATATACCTTAAAACCAAACGTCATTTTCCTCTTGAATGAGGAAGGGCTTATATGACCTTGTCTACAACGACAAGGAAAAATTAAAATACTGAAGATGTCCGTGTAAATAAATGTTGAAAATTGTGGAACAATGGAATAGCCAAAATGTACATAAACAGAACTCCAGATAGACTTGAACCTTTGCTCCAACTACATGTAGTTCCCTGCTTCTGGGGCGCGGTCTATTGCCACTACACCAGCAAGCCTGGCACATATGAAGGATGTGTACGTATACACAATAATTTGCTAAAACATCATAGCTGTTTAAAGTTGAGGGCGTAACATTGAAAATGTGCACTATATTGAGATTTTAACACTCAAGTTACAAGGGTTCTTAAGGGCACTACCACAGGTTTTCGCGCGTAGCGCGAAGACGCGAACATCTTTTCCATCGCCACTCCAAGTAATTGTCAAAATTAACGCAGCGGGTCCCTCAGTTGCAAAAATATTCAAATCGATCATGTCGTTTTTGTGCTAATTAGCATAAAATGATTTTTCGAGGGCGCTGTTAAAATTTGTTTTGCCCATAAAAATTAAAATCTAAATCCCTGAATTTAAGCACGCAATAGAATGTATTTACTTTTAAAACATTCTTTTTAAATTGATCCGGTTGGTTACATATGTAAAATGTACAAGACGTATAACTGTGAATATCTCTTTATTCTTCATGTCAGTGATATTAAATTACAAAGTACAAAAAAGCAAAGCAAAGCAAAAGACAAAAAAAGAGGCGGTTGAAGTACATGTATGCCTGTAAGGCTTTAATTCAGTACGAACGTAGGTGTTGTAAGCGAGGTAAGTTTATATGATAAAATGCTTTTTAACATTTCTGTTGATTATTTCTTGGTTTGAGAAGTCTGTTCCGTTTGAGATCACCTTGTTTTCCGAATTATACTTCTATAATCACACATGTACACAGTTTTTTGAAAACCACTCTACGTCCTTCAATGTGTGAAAAATTCTAAAATATTCAGTAACAATGGCAACTGGTGTCTGCGTGAAAATATCAAATGATACTTTAGTTGCTCTCAAGTTGATGTCAACGTTTTGCAAGAAAGATATATACTTGATTATAATGGAAAAAACAGGGGGTTGGGGGCATTACCTTGATTGTACGCTATATATTACTTAGTATGTAGTCATGGTGTTACCCTTAACCCTCATCTTCCTTATGGGGGGTGGTTACCACCCCCAACGGATGATCGCCGATTGCACCAAACCGCTAAATAAAGTGGGTCTGAACATTTAAGTAATTGTTTTACATCTGTTCTTCATAACGTTTCTTGCTATCAAATCAGTAGGTTATTTGTCGTTTGAAAAGAAATTGTTTTCCCTCCCACCACTCCCATGTTAGTTTTTTGGTCTTTAATAAACAACATCAAGTAACAGTCATTGGTTGTTCAATTTAGCGGGGTTTTTCCTTTTCCTTTTGTTTTTCGTCCCGTTAATTTCATTTTTGTCTCTTTGTTTAGATCAGATAGCCTAGATATTTATTGAAATGTATCAATTGTTTTAACCAATTAAATTATATTACAGGTAAGCCTGACGATCATTGGAGCACAGCGGTATTTTACACGCAACTCATAAATAATGTAGCTCATGTTTTCATGTTTTATAATTTAGGGTTAAATTTTCAAACGATAACGATAATGTCAATTTTGACACCCATGACCAGTTAATGACAATTATATCAAATATGAACACATGTTTATTCAAAATATGTAGCATCAAGAAACTCCGTGTTTACCCGTTTGTAGACACCTACTTTATCCATTGCGAAATTTATAGTGTAGGTCTTGCAAGCAAGGTAAGTTTACTTACATGATTAAATGCGTTTTTAAATTCAAATTCTATTGAGTATTTGCTGGGTTTTAATAAGAAAAGAACACTGTCCAATAATCAATGCTACACTTTTAAAATGTACCTGTATAACC
>JXSR01S008387.1:24678-36345 GCA_000969725.1 Ophiothrix spiculata
ATTTCAAGCACAACCTCTAGTTCGCAAGCCTTATTTTCAAAAAATTTCAGTTCCCTAGCCTCATTTTTGGAAATTTAGTTCACAAGACCCCCATTTCAAGCAAAATTTCGAAAATTTTTGCTTCCAGAGTCCAAATTTTGCCCAAAAAACTAGTCATTTTTTGGTCCCTTCAGTTCTCTAGACCCCCTTTTCAGAGTCAATCTTCCGTTCCGTTTCGGATATCGGGGTCGCACACCCCCACCAAAACTAAAGTTGGGTGCCCCCCCCCCGGGGAGGTAACTTGTCACATCTTACGCAACTAAATTATTTTGGATAAAGCTGAAAAAGAGTGATAAACTATTCAAAAGTATTTAAAAAAAATGAATTGCTCTTTGCCCCTGCCAGATAAGGCGGTTCTGCCTTCTCCATATGAAACAACTTGGTAAGAAAAGGTACTTGACAAGATCTAAGAACCTACAATTTTCAGTGGCCAACTCGTGGTCAACCACCAGTCACTGGTTTATACTTTGAAGCCTAATATTATTTTAATACCTGATGGGCCCATTTCGATAGATCTCAGCCATCATATTTTGTCTTCCATATACGTAGCCAAAGTCCTCGATCTTCCAGACTTTGTAGTCCTTAATAGCATGACACTGTCCCCAAGAAGTGCAAGTACCACACTGGTTGAAGTGATCACAATCTGTAAGAGAAATAGGCCTACATTCTTTTTACATATTTGGTGTAAAAGGTATTCATGTTACCTCTAATATATTGTCCTATAACAACAGAAGTTTGGTGTTAAAGGTATTGATTATTTACCAAATATTTTTGAGAATGTTTATGAAATGCCGAATATTTAGTAACATTCCCCATCCTCAAATCTCAATTCTTATTCTTAAAATTAATTGAATTGTTACAGTCTTGTATCTCGTCTTTGGTCGGACTTTAATGTCCAACTAAATTTTGTCTCTAAGTTTTTCATTTATTTGTTTTTTTGGGAAAATACCAACAGTGGTAAGTCTGTATGGGCATGCTTTTGTTGTGACAACAACAAAAAATTTGATCAGAAATTGAAATTTCTAAATACTTTAATACTTACACTGATCTGTAGCTTGGTAGTTGTTGCAAGACTCGTTTGGTATCCCTTTGTAATGTGCATACTCATAGACATCAAATGGATCACCGCCATGACACGTTCCTTCGCCGCTGCAATCGATTACATGCTGAACAGACAGGAACGCCGAGGGCCATGCCCCCTTCCGTTTGATATTGATACGATCTGTCGATAGTTCAGTAAAATCAAGTTAACGCAACATCATCACTACTATCAAATCACCAACATCACCACCTTATTCATCATCATCGTCATCCTCATTAACCAACATTATCAATTGTCGTCGTCGCTTCATCTCGTCGTCGTCTTCAACAACTAAATTCTTCTTCAAGGCCATTCTTTTTTAACTTCTTCATTATCAGTAGCAACAGCAGCTATCATCAGCATCAATGTCGTCATCGAGGTTGTGGTCTTAATCATCATAATCTTTATACCTGCTATTGCGCTAGAAGGTCCACAAGCCCAGCAACTTCCACAAAACTGTGGTATATGTTGATTGCGTGTGATGCTAACATAATTGGTACCATTAACATTTCGCCAATCCCAACTCTTAGGGAAGTCGTAAGAGTTCAAGTACTCATGAGGTCTAGCATACGTTCTATTAAAAAAATATTTAAACATTAGGATTAACGAATATAATATGACTTTAAAGAACGTTTAAACACGAAAGTGTAGTGTCTATACGAATAGCAAAATACTTTTTGTATCCAAGTGGATAAACAACTCCTTTACATCTGAGCTTTTTCTGAATAATATGAAATGTTAAATCATATTGACAGTATAAAAGCGGTTTTGTTGGATTTACTTAACTACTATTACTCTTATTAAAAGTATTAGACTAGTATTATGTAGTGTCTATGTCCACGACGAGATGTTCCAAAGTATTTTATCAATCAATTTACCCGCCATTTACTTAACAATTTTAATAAGCATTTTACTCTACACTATTAAAATTAACAAATTAAAGCTTACTTACTTAACCCCTTTCCTTTCTCTGTTCAGTTTCGGCTTGTAACAGGCACCTTTCATATATTTGGATACATATCCACAGGTAAGACCAGCTAAACAGCAGAGCACTATACCTATCAACTTTCGCATCTTCAAATGAAATGAACTTGTTACTGTCTAAGAAAATTGTTGTGCGAGACTTCGGACGTATATCTAATTAAGATCTCAATACACATGTACAAAAAAATGTTGTATAGGTTTTAATATGTGACTGAATTATTTAGTACATATTTTGCCATATATTGACCAAATTCTAGGTCAGAAACCGATAATTTAATATTCAATAAATTTTATACATCAAAATCAAATCAATTTTGGACACGTGAACAGATTAATAATTTTAATAATTTATCATTTAATGGTCTATCAAAACGTCATTCTTTTGTACTTCAAAACATGCAAAAAGCCTGCAATACGTTTTGTATATACATTACATCTTCTGATACAGGGGCACAGCGAAAGCTTAACACATAATTTGGCTAGTATGGTCATCTAATAGAGTCCTAATTAGTCAAACAGTCCAAGTATAATTGTTAACTGTGGTAACTATTCCGAAATCTGACAACTATAAGTTTCTCGTCCAATAATTTTTTTCTACGTATGACTACGACCTCGCGTGAATGAATTAAAATGCTGAATAATCAAACATAAATTCCTTTTGTTTCTTATTACACAGTGTCCTTCCAATTATATTCATGAAAACATTCAACATCAAAAACAAATTTGAAGGCCATGGTACTCCCCATCCCGGCTAACAGTACGAAGCGAGGCCTCCAGGCGATAGATAACCCTGTCATGGTGCTAAATCATTATATACACAGTACTTAAGAAATTTACATATGCAAATATGAAAGTTTCGTGTGATAAATGATTCTGTTTATTGCCAGCTAACACATAAAGACCAGGAACATAACCCTCGTCTTCCTAAGGGGGTCCTAACGGATGATCGCCGATTGCACCAAAACGCAAAACAAAGCAAACCTGAACATTAAGGTAATTGTTTTTACATCCTTTGCAGTCATTTTAACGGGGGAAAATCGGGGGTACAACCTAAGGTGGGGTTATGGTAGGCCGTCAAAGTCGGTGGGTAGGGGGGGTGCTTGCCACCTCGAAAAATGTTAAATCGCCAATTTGAAAAATATCTGCATGCTATGGACTTGAAGCTTACAGGACATGTTAGAATTGTTGATTCATTCATTTATAAGCAAATAAATCCGAATATTGGACATTTAGAACTTTTATAGCGATTTTTTGAAAAAGTGGCAATTTTTGCCCAAAGTCGATTTTTCGGTCCGGAAATACTTTGTGATGTCATAATTACGTAACCCGATTTTTTAAAAACAAAATGACTTCAAAAGATGTAAAAGAAATTACCCAAATGCTCAGGGTCGCTTTATTTTGTGTTTTGGTGCAATCGGCGATCATCCGTTAGGAAGACGAGAGATAAAACATAAGCACACATTTACTACTTATATACAAAGTTTTATCAGATTACTAAACCCTTCAAAATTTACATTGTGAATTTAGCACATATAAATGTAAAAAATCAATACAAACATCAGAGCATAATATTCTATGTCAGAGTACTCTATTGTTCTTTAAATATCGTGTTGAAATTCTTAACGGTAAAGTTCTTTTTGCAATTTTTTTTTGGTTGGCGATTCAAGCGGTTGTTCCCAGCACGTCTTTCGTCAATGCAACTTGAGTCCGATCTACTTAGGATTCCAGGGTTCGATACCAGGTCGGCTTATGATTGTATACGTTTTATTTTATAAAATACCAGCAGGCAGCAATGCTGATGGTGCTGGCTAACAATGAAAAACAATTATTAAATATATACATTCATAGTATCAATGAACAAGAAAATACAATGTACAATGAAACAGAACAACATGGAACAAACTGCCTACTGCTTGTTTAAGAGCCGGATGACAAGAGGAATAGTTGATTTGGAGAATCTGTCAGTTCTACATTTAGGTTCATCGAATTGCTTGAATCTTCTGAGAGAATAGTTTGGTGATGGTCTAACAGGAATGAGATGTTGGTGGCGTTCTGAGTAGAGGAGCTTTTGACCGAATTTTAAGAGGAGCTGCTCACGACGGTCTGTTAGGTTGGCAATTCCAAGATCAAGCAGAGCGGTATTATAGTGCTCGTACCTACTGCCCATGATGAGTCTACAGCACCTTTTCTGGATCATTTCAAGTTGTTTGCTCTGCTCTTCGGTGATGGATGGATGCCAAACCGGACAAGCATACTCCATAACAGGTCTAATGTATGTTTGATACACAGTCAATTTTGAGTCAAAAGATCCTCAACAGGAGCACCAAAGCCACGTAGTGTGTACATAAGAAATAATATTCTAGATGTCCGGCTTATCATGCTTATCATGTCAGCCACCTGTTTCTCCCATTTGAGATCTTTTTGAATAAAAAAAAACAAGCGGTTTCATCACATCCACAGTATCAAGCATCTCACCAGAGAGGGAATATGATGGGGTAAAAACGAAATATGCATAATATGGCACTTTGATGGTTTGGATAACATATCGTTGCGATCGCACCAATCACTTAAGGCATCCAGATGGTGTTGGAGTTCGTTTTGCTTTAGTTTGTTTGTATTTGTTGTTTCTCCTAGGGTAAGGTCATCCACAAATTTCCAACGCTAAACTGCATGTTATATACAGCGTCATTAACCACAATTGTAAATATGATTGGCCCACATTTAGTGCCTTGCGGCACACCACAAGTTATTGATCGCAAGTCAGACATGTGGTCAATCCATACTCGTCCTCGCATATTTTCTCCCAGCATTTAGCCCAGCATTTCGGTTTCCTACAGTATCTAAAATTTCAGCCCTTCTGTCTTTGACTCTCTGAAGGCGTCCGTTGAATTTAATGCATATGCCGAGCTTTCCACCGAATGTCGAAAGAATAAAGAGACAGATATCAGAGTAAAGGTGTAGCAAATGATTCATGCAATTGGAAGTTGCTCATACTATGTAACTCAGTTTCTTTACATCTGAACAAAGAACAATCAGATGAAGAACCCTCACGAATAGACATGTCCGAAGACTTTCTGCAGATCCACGAAATAACTGTTTATGATTAAAAAAAAGTAAGATTTTTAGGTCCATGTGCACAAAAGTGTTAGACCTCGATTCGGACTTTAACAAATCCCCGAAAAAGTTATGTTTTAGGGGTACCCACTTTGATCCAGGTATGGGGCTCTTCTATGCGTAGGCGGGATGATAGGATCAACATATGCACATAATGTTTCAATTCCAAGGTTGTAGAAATCACCTTTACCTCCTTTGTACTTGCTGGTTACAATGCGAAACCAACCGTGGTCCCCCTGAAAGAAGGAAAAATTAAAACAAAACAGAATACAAATCATAAAATGATGCTTTGTTCGGTTAAATTTGGATGGAATGACAAATGAAGCAGAAAACTCTAATACGCATACAAAATAGATAATATATATAATTCTACACAGACTGAAAATATTTACTAGCAAAATTATCCGAGACCTTTTCTCTTTGAGCGTTGAGTTCTTACCCATGGTTCTCCCCATGAATTTCTCACTATCCAGTATTCAGTCTGATTGATCTCATCATAGCCCCATCCAGCAACAGACACAACGTGATTCATCTGAAAGAGAAATATCATAATCAAAATTGATTTAAAATAAAAGTTAAAAGTACACTGTGCCTGCAACAGTCTCCTTGTTTCCTTGGCAAGAAACTTTACTCTACTTGCTCCGGACAGTCACGTAAAGTACTGTACGAATAGACTCCTTCATGGGGTATGCATGTTACGCAAGTACTTGTATAATTGATTGATTGATTGATTGATTATACTTGAGTGCCCCCCCCCCAGAACTTGACCACCACTGCGCTAGTAATTGCTACACGAAATGTTACACATCCCCAATACAAACGAATAGCCTTGTTATGTCAGGACTATATAAACACGTAAAACTAAAAGTAATATTTAGTAGGGCATCAACGAACACCACTGGGTTGAAGAAACAGCTATAACAATGCATAGAATCTAGACTGTTATCATGGTTATAGATGTAGCCCGTTTTAATTCTCCCTACTGTCTTATAACTAACTGTTTGTAATAACGTTCAACTCAAGTGATGGCGCTAAGCTGTTTACCGAAGATATCAGGGAGATATTGACGTATAGCGTTAATTGACACGATGCGGCGTCACATACGTCTAAAGTTGTGGTTTTACGTGGCCTCTGGAACTGTATGACAAAATGGTTTCAAACGTTCATAATTATTGTTCAGAATGAAAAAAAAATAATGTGCAACAAATGTTTAAGTATCAAGTTAATTACATTAGTTTTGCGCTTACAACCTAATTCCCACCTATTTTGTAACCAAACGAATTTGGCACCGTGCCTATTTCAAAAATGTGGTAAAATCTTTTAAAAAAAACCACTCTCTACAAAAATATTTCTATCTATGGAAGACATTTGCAAAATAAATTTATTTTTTACAAAACTGATAAGAGATTGCCACAAACAGGCCTGGCCACAAATTTACGTTTGATGAAATGTGATCGGTCCAGCCCGAACCAGCCGTAAGGTCAGCACATGGTAATTTGACCTTTGTAAAATCTACATGTATAAATCCGTGTCATAAGGTTTAAACTTTTTTAACTTTATCCGATATCCAGAAGCCAAGTTAAGGTCCTTCAAAGCTTGATCTGAGCAAAAGATGAAACTGAGATAAACGCATTTTAAAACCCCTTTTTCTTACTGCGGTACACACTTAATTTTGGCGTAAAAAGTGTGATCAATTTGCAGCTGGTATGCCAAACTTGATCCCGAAAATAGAAACTTGACACTGAACTGACATAAAAGAAAATTAGAGTGATAGAAAGTGGGAGAGACAATCCAAAAATTTACCATATTTATAGGATTAAGGGGTCCTGCACTGCTCCCGATGGGCCCCCGAAGCCCTTGCTAGGCCACTGACCGAGACCGAGAATCGAACCCGGGGTTATTGGTGCAAGGTGAGGGAAGTACTGCTCCGCCACTTACTTCCCTAGAATGTGAGTATTTCTCTTTTTGTAAAAAAATAAGTGTATATAAAATTTAGATAAATTTCTTTTCGTCTTACATGATGCATGGTATCGTTCAGATCCTTAAATTCTGAATATATGTAGCCTCCTTTAAAATTTTCCAGTGTTGTGTTAGCCGCTATGGTACAACTATATAACATTGAAATAAAAACAAAAACAAAAAAAAATTAATATACGATACATGTATTCACTGCATTTTAATAACAGCCCGCTAGTCTAACAATCTGAAGGATCACAATTCCAAAAATGGAACACAGCTCGCTAGTCCGAAATGAAGTAACCATTCTTCAAAAATACAGAAGGTTCGATAATTCTACGGACCACTAGCCATAAAACGATTTGTAGCCCGGTGTAATGAGACTGAGTGTCCCCCAAAACCAGGAGTCCGGGTCTAATTGAACTACACGGAATAAGTCGCAATCGATGATTAATTGATCGCACATGTACAAGTACGTTCTACACAATTTAATAGTAGCTAGGACATTTCAGTCACACGGACGCTGTATTTCATTACACCGGGATAAAAGGTACGAAGTTGGTTCGAGTAAGCAAACCTTTGGAGCGCCCTTTTTTCAAATTGACGAACCTTATACTCTAATTTTTTTTAACTACGGACTTGCAGACATTTTTCGTGGTCCCTATAGTTCAAATTTGGGCTGAATTTCTTCAAGGTAGCTATAGAGGAACTTATACTTTCAAAACTAACGAACCCTATTACATTTTCGCACAAGTGTCCTTTAGACTAGCGTCCTGTTCTATATTTGAACTTTTTGGTCTGGACTAAAGTTACTCCTGGACTAAGTAAAATTTGATTTCTTAAAAAATATCATTTTTTGGAATCTGTGATAATTTATGCATTTGCTTAAGAATTTATATGAATTTCACGGTAACTAGCACAAGAAATAGTAATGACCTGTAATGGGTTCACCAAATTGTAACTTTCCCGAATGTTTCTATCCCTGCACGAAATCTTTTTGTGTGCTATTCCAATTCCATGAATTATTGGTCCAGAACAAACAAACGCCGCCTCGACCACTAAGTATAGAAAACAACTGTATCACCAGGCTAAGTCCAGGTCAAAGCATCATACCGGTCGAGCCGATGTGTGAGAGTAATCTTAGTCCCCCTGAAATGGTAGTCCGCCTTTCATAACGGAATAAAGCGTGAAACTAATGTTGCGTGAGAGTTGTTAGCCTATTATACTTTACCGTACAATAGGAACGGGTGACTTACATTCCTGCTACACCGGCCTATTGAATACGGTACCTATATAATAGTCCTTAAGCTTCCTTAAATACCTTATGGGTCCATTCTGGTAAATCTCAGCCATCATTACGTCTCTTCCCGGATAAACAAGCCGTCCGTAGTCCCCAACCTTCCAAGTAGTGTAATTCTTAATAGCACGACACTGTCCCCAGGTGTCACAGGTACCACAAAGATTGAAATCTGTGCAGTCTGTAGAGAAAAAGTCAGATTGATTAGTTGGAACGATCAAACGGTAACGTAAAGAAATTGTGGTTTGAAGCATTCTGACTACTCAAAAGTCAGCCGTCATTACTGCGAAGTATCTTTTATAGAGCAATTCATTGTTTCACGGTTGGCGCTAATTTCAAACAACTGATATTTAGGCATGCAATAGAGCAATTGCGAGAAGAAGGAAAATAAAGTAACAGACGGTAGACCATTTTGAAAGGAAAGGTCATTAAGTTTAACCAATCTTATGCGGATTGTGGGTTTATACTTGCAAAACAACATAAAGGTTTCCATTCAGGGATAACATTATGGTATATCAAAAAAATAACGTTTACTGGTTTGCAGCCATCTTTGTATAATGGCGGCCATTTTGAACTTTCACACAAATAACCATGAAGAAAATTGAAGATGAAATAACTATATTTTGAAAATTCAAAAACACATTTGGGATATTTAACATTAATTATATAGACCTTAAAATATATATAAAGCTGCCTACTTTGTGTTTTAGCTTGATAGTTATTGCAGGACTCATCTGGCAAGCCAGCATCATGTGCATATCTATAGACAGCAAGATGTCCTCCGCCCTTGCATGTTCCTACGTTGCCGCAATCAATTAAATGCTGGATTGACAGATAAGCTGACGGCCATGCTGCCTTGCGCTTGATGTTGATGCGATCTGTTGTAATTTAAAGTACAATCAGTTAAAACAAAATCTGTAAAACTGTTCATGTCATGTTTAAAACTGGACTATCAAAGTTAAAGACTCTGGCAACACTATAAACTAGAAGCTGAACAATTTCTTCTCAAAATTAAATGTACACCAATTCCGGTTTTGTTTGTTTGTTTGTTTGTTTGGTTGGTTGGTTGGTTGTTGTTGTTGTTGTTTTTGAACTGGTAGTGGTTTCTACTTTGTGATTCTTCTATGTTTGATGTCTTATCTGGTATTTTTTTTAAATTAGATTATATATTTGATTCAGAAAAATAATACCTGCTAAAGTGCTGGTAGTTCCAAAAGCCCAACAGCTTCCACAATACTGTGGTATATGCTGATTACGTGTGGTGCTTGCATAGTTGGTACCATTAACATTTCGCCAATCAAAATTCTTAGGCAAGTCCGTAATATTCAAGTACTCGTGAGGTCTAGGATAAGTTCTGAAAAATAAAAATAAAACCTCGGAGAAAGTAACTAAGACCAAAATAAGCATCACATAATAATATATAGAATGGTTATTCCATATTCCTTGTTAATAATAGATAATGTTGATACACTTCACAAATGTGTACCTCACACCATAAGATAATGGAGATTGGATAAAATATCGAAATGGAGGGCTGTAATTTTGATATCCAAAGACTTAGTACTCAAAGGGTATGATAAAGGCCGAGGTATTGCTATCAAGTATAGAGCTGACTACCTTCAGGAAGGTTACAGACAATTTAACGTCAAAGACAATTACAGGAAACTAGAGTCCACATGCAAATTAGTGATACCAGCATTCCAGAAAGAGTTGTTTATATTGAACATGTCAATTAAACTGTGGTGCAAAAGTTAAAGAATACTGAACCAATCATATTCAATTGTTCAAGGGTAATACTATTTTTAGCAGGTTATAACTCTCATTACATAAAAACTATCATTAATATTTTGAAATCTGGATTTTGCACAACGTTCAACGGAAATCAGTGGAAAAGGGGAAATAATTTCACATTAAAATTACAATATGTTTTAATACTCTTTTTTACGAATTTTTAATGAATGCCTTTCTGATATAGGTATCTATTTATGTTGATAACTCAAATTCAATAATGCTGTGATGTCAAAATTTCACTAGAATTCTGGTGGGGATGTATTCTGATTTTCGCAAAAGTTGAATATTTCTCCAACTACTACAGTTTTTGCAAACGATTATTTCTCTACATGCAACGATTTTTGGGACACCTAGTACACTCATCTTTCTACCATCGGAGTGAAGTAAAATAAAGCAGACTATGTACTCGTTTATAGTTACACTTTAAAACTGCGTTTTTACAGGCTTCCTTGCCTACCACATTTGATTAATTTGTCGAATTCACGCTTCTCTCATGAAAAAGTTTATCTATATCTTGATACATATCCACACGTAAGACTTCCTTACCTAATTCCTTTTATCCCTTTGTCGAATTCAGGTTTGTAACAAGCGTCTCTCATATATCTTGATACATACCCACACGTAAAACTGACTAAAAAGAGTAAAATTCCAAGCAGCTGTCGCATTTTTTACAAAAATGTATAAATACGTGTATTAAGAAAAATTGTTCGACTCAACAGAGATAGAGTGACGTAACTGATTCGGTCACGTGTTTTCGAAAGATTTCAATTTTACTTGTCATGCTTGTGAAGAAACAATTAGTAGTGACATGTTTATCTTAAACACGATTTTAATCATAGATTTTGTTTGAATATTGTATGTCAAGTATATTAGACCTACTCTAACTAAATGACCAGAAAGTTGCCCGTCTCAAAATTGGGTTATTAAATGGATGAATATTTTATATTTCTACCTTTCAAATAATATAACTCATGACCAACTTGTGTAAGCATGCAATTGTAGTCATGTTCCAATGCAGATAATTTGATTTGCTTATACGAGGGTCATTCAAAAAGTTCTAGCTGTTGTATCATAACTTTTGTTCTGTAAAAGGTAGCTTCTTGAAAATTGGTACAAATATAACTAAGAATGTCATCTATACATGGTGAAACAATCATATCAATACCTTTTCCAGATTTTTGTGGATTATCTGAAAAACCACAGTAAGGTTTGGGTACACCGGAAACAGTGAAATATCTAATGACACTACGCCTGAAATTATACGTGCAGCTAATGTATAAACAACTATCTGTATACCAACATTTCTTTTTAATATAATTTTTCCAAAATGAAGAAATTTGATTTTAAAGTTATTATAATCGTGTAACTTTAAAATGGTATTTATAACTTTAATGGTAATTATAAT
>JXSR01S008388.1:12584-24299 GCA_000969725.1 Ophiothrix spiculata
TAAGTATTGTAGCTCCTCATCATTTCATTAATATGTTGACTCTGACAATTTCTTTATTTCTTTGATAGGAAATATCAGACGTGGAATCGTTTCTGAACAAAATCCTACCAACAAGCCCTGCTTCGAACCATTAACCTTCAATATATACGTAAGACTCCCGTGTACATAATTTAGCCTAGATTATTTTGGACCTATTTCAAGAATTTCATTGAGAACAGGTTTCATTATGGACAGAATTCTGCCCTACTAAGTTAAAACACAGTATGTGTATTTATAATGCACAGCAGATACTTCTATTAAACATAACATTTCACTTCAATTCATACCCATGCAAAAAAGTTGTATCTACATATATGTGTGATATATAGTAGATACTTCCTTAAGTTATGAAAGGGAATTGGTCGTCTGCTCATTTGTGCAGGATTTCTCCAAAGGAAAATGAAGTAACTTGCAATATATCTGCAATACACATACTGCATTTTGACTTTGTTGAGCAGGGATATAAATATCATTAGTGTCTCAAAAAACCAATAGCATAGATTATTTTGGAGATGGACTGATTCAAGAAATTTTGTTGGAAATTTTTTTCAAGTGCACAGATAGTAATATCAAAAGTATCGCAGCATACCAAAAGTATATGTGATGACTTACCCCGAAAAAGGGGGCTTAGCGGCAGAACACTTTTCAAGAAACAGGTGAAAATTGGCCACGAAAAATAAAGAAAATAATAAGAATTTCCAGCTGATTTTCTGTTGTAAAATTTGATCGCCTTAATCAATTTCAACAAGTAAGGTGTCATTTTTTAGCTTAGAAAATGCCGCAACAGATGCAATGAAAAAATCAAAATTGATATCACCTGCAAAGTCCCCCCTTTCAGGGTGAGCCATCACATATACCTTTGGAGATAAACAGGTTCAGGAGCTTTGCCGAAAAAATATGTTTCAATGTGGAGAGATGTATCACGGTTGTTGGATTCATTCTGCGGCCTTGAAAATGTACGCTCGTTTCAGAGATACGGACATATGCACTGCAGGTGCACATTCAAGAATTAATTCACAAACTACACACACAAAAATCGGCCATTTTTGTGGTTATGGAAGATCGAATATCAGAGGAAACATAAATTTCTTATATTTTGATACATTAAGCACCTATAAAAAACACAAATCTTTTTACAGTCTTGGTCGTTAGTTAGAGACCAAATTTTTCGCTCGCAGGCTGGAAAATTTTTATTGACAAAATGTGCATATTAATTAGCTTGTATGTGATTGGTTAAGAAAAAGTTCATGTGATCTGACGTTCCAGAGATTTGCAAATTGATTTTGAAAATGTCTATGGATTGGAGCAGATTATCCAGTTAAAAACAAAAGGCTACTCTGTCTTCACAAAAAATATGAAAATGCTGTAAGGTAAATCCATCTAGATGGACCTCGCAAGCGAACGCGAAGCATGTCAACCTCTAAAGCGAACGTGAAGCGTGAGCAGCACCTACGCGCTCGCCTTGGAGGTCCATCAAGATTAAGACTATGTAAGGTGGGTGTACAAATATGCTGTCGGTTGTGTATATAATTATAATAAGACGCTTAACTTTGACCAAGACCGTTTTTATACTTATAAGAGAGCAAAAGTAATTGTTTATATTGCAAATTGTTTTGTAGCCGTTGGTTGGTCTTATACATCTTACATATTTTATGTTATGGTGATGATGCTACAGACACTCACATGGGTTTCAAACATGGTAACACAGTTTTTATTAAGGAAACTAGATCCTGTGGCAACTTAAAATTTGTCCAAAATAATACCCAAATCATGAAGATTCAAGCACAAAATATATTAATACGCAGTGATTTGGCCTTAATCAATCCTAATCAATTATTGCTAGTCTCTTACACAAAATAAAAACACCAGTTCACAATGTTGTAGAACACAAGGGATATGCTATGGATCTCGTAACAGAGTCTGATTGCTTTCTGCATACTTCAAGGTTTATAGCGTTTACCAAAAGAATATTGCTTTTTCCAGTATGTACTCCATCAAGTTAAAAGTACAAACTCGCATAGTAAATTACGCAGTATCTATGCATGAATGATGCAAACTTTTGCAAACACGCTATTAGACTTGCGCATACCCAAATACGTACCCATGCCGATACTTTGTACGCAACTTAAACTGGACGATTATGCAGTAATTTTGGTTTGTACGTGTAGGTTCATGGAGTGTATACATTTGTGACCTCTCACAAAACTCGGACAAAGTCAAGAAAAATCATTTTTCTGATTTGTCCATATTGAAAATGCAGACATTACAAGCTTTAAAATGATATATCACTTGTTGATATTGCTCAATGTTTTGTCCATGAGAAGACAATATTTCCAAGAAAATTTCTTTGTTTTCTACTTATTTTGGGCAAGTATATTGGGCCGTGACTCCATTAGTGTTCTTGCGATTTTGTCCGGGTTTCGTGGGAGCAGGTCACATTTACTCACCACCATTTAACCAATATTAGTGCAATATTATCAATACTGGAGACATTTTGGCGCTAGAGCCAAATTTGTAGATTTATGTCAAAAATCAACATCACTATCATGTCCGCATGTCACTCCGCTTTTAGAATTGTATACTTTCATATGAATTTAATTTTTTTTTAAAGTTATAGAGCAAAAATATTTCAAAAACTGAGGGGTTGATACCAACCTTAATCACCTCAAAAGGGTTTCCTAAATCGAAGTGGTTGCATGACTTCAGAGTAATTTTTGCAAAATTTAGATATTTGTATATAAGGCATGTCCAGTCAACTTGCAAATATATATATAGATATATACGTGTTCAACCTGTATATAGATAAAGTTTGGAATATATGTGCCAAATTTTGATATTATTGTATTGTGTTGAAATTGTGGAATATATATCATTTCATTAGTCTTCAGTCTGTTTAGTTAAATACTTATTTCTAAGGCAGCTGCACAGGTATTGTGTTGTCAAGCTGGTTTCAAAATATCTGTCATGTATTGTGGTGGTAGTCCTACCTCAGCAATGTCAAAAATTCAAAGTGCGCAAACTCGACCTTGTTGCATCATGATAACCTTGCTGTGATGGTCGCAATGACATATGAGACGTCGCTTTGAGTTTCAATAAATTCTGACAGACCATGGCTGCAATCTGCAAATGTGTTGTGGTACATTACGACAACTCAAAATTGCAAATGCTTAAGTCATCTGCCTCAGCTACAAGCTTCAATGCAACACCGTCTCTGAAACCACCTTCACTTTTTAGTACCACTGCAGCAATAAGGGTGTGGCTTCAGCCGTGAACCACTGATGTGGTTCTTACTGTAGACATAGGAATTTTGTATCTGTAAGCTGACATTTCTGTATCAAAAAAAACAGTTAACTCACCCGATGGGTTAGCTCAGCCCTCTGTACTTCTGGGGTATACATGCGCATTCATTGGAATTGATAAGTACCCCCTTTTTCGTGTTTTCTCATGAAAAAGTAATCGCTTTTAATGCAAGCTAACAAATTTTGGGAGTTAAATGTTACCCCCTTTTTCGCAAAAATGTGACTTTGATGCAAGGCAAATTTGATTCTGTGTCTTTTAGATGGAAGATAATTAAAAGCCTTTACAGTGCAATTGTTTTTATTACATTGTGGTTCAAAACTTTGTTGCATGATTTTCAATATCAAAAACAACCGCACTAGGTTTTTCAAGATTACAGGATCAGTAGGAGCGATGATGATGATTGCAAAAAGTAGAAGATGTGTGTATCCCATCATGCATTGCTTATTGGCTTGTTTGTACAGGAAATTATGTGAGTAGTTAGTGATGAAATGCCCATAAATCAAAGTAAATTACTTTAATATTGCATTCTGGACATATTTCATCACTAACTACTCACATGACTTCCTGTACAAAATTTGCATATGAAGCAATGCATGATGGGATACACACAATATCTTTTCTTATTGCAAAACACCAGAACTGGAAACATCTCAAGGGATCATTCTAAACTGAGACAATTATACCTGAATTCAGGTATAATTGTCTCAGATTCTAAATCAGTCTTAAAATGTCATTGCTTCAAAATGGAATATTATTGGAGTAATTGAATATTTTTATGAGAACATTTAGGAACACTTAAGTTTGTCAAGAATCAGACTATTTGTATTTCATTTCTTTCTTCTATTTCTTTTCCTTATTTAGGGGGAGGGGGGAGGGGCTAGATCTGTATTATTATAGTGGTGTGTTTAGATTTGAATATCCTGTCTATAATTTTGGTGCTGCTTGTTATCTTTCACGCACAAACATTTAGGGAAATGTGAGTTTGTCTAAATTTTCAAATATCTAATAATTTTCTCATTTCGTTTTTGACTAGTTCAGTCATTTTGGGAGGATATGTTATAGTTTTCTGGTAAAATTAATGCAAGTTATATCAACAAGTGTTAAGGGTTCCAGGATGTACAGTAGGCTTGTTCAAATCTTTAGTTTAGGAATTGCTAACAAATCGTTTTGCAGCTTTTGTAAAATGAGCATGTGTAAATTATAATTCCTTTTCATTGCATCCATCAGTCCATGTAAGCCTTTTGTGAGGTCTATTCATATTTACAAAACATTTAGATAGGGGATAAATGTTTTTGTAAACCAATTCGTTGACAATGGATTTGAACAAGCCTAATTGTATCCACACCGAACCTTGCTACCAATGTTAAAACACTAACAATTATGCCTAATAATTAGGCCATGTACATTAAAAAAAATTATGTATTTCTATATTAATTAAACTGCATGTAGGTGTCAACTCTTGTGTTTTGATTTGATGCAAGATTTTAAGTTTCAAATAAATATTTGGGTTTATATTATGGTAGTGAGAATTTCACAATCATGCGAGTTATTCTGCATTCTGAGTTCATTTGTATGTTTTTTGTTTGACATCTGTCTTTACCTTTCGTTAAACCGTCCGGTCCAACTGCCCATCTAGGAAAGATTTCCTGATATGGCAGCACCTTTCCAAATCTGGCAAGAATAGGTACCCACAATGCACTGGGCCATTAAAAATGTGTTATTTTGTAATGTAAAGGGGCATTGGACTAGTACAACATTGCCCCCAAAGTTTTTAACCCATGCACGTAGTGCCTGGGTTTATAGAACCATGATCTGTCTATCTATCTATCTATCTATTTATCGTCCAACTTTAGTAAATATGCTTTTTCTCGTATATGCTTTGATGGATTTTCGTGAAACTTGCACAGGATGATCCTTGGGTAGAGGGGCTATGGGGGTGTTCACTATTTTGCGACCCGAGGGTCAAACGAGGGCGCTTTCAAAAAAAAATATTTGAAACGCTTCTTCGTCTACAGATTTCCACAAAATTTAGGTGGAGGCATCCTTGGTAGAGGCTACCTTCGGGGTGTTCAGGAATTTTTGATCGTAGGTCATCCAGGGGGTCATTGGGGTCAAAAAAGGTCAAATTATTTTAAAAATGATCAAAAATCAGTATCTTACCATAGGAAGGTGCTGGCATTATGGTTCTTGCATAGATAGATTGATAAAAATATACCGAACAGATTTTTGATACCCAAAGGATAAAGTTCACAGGTATTTAAAAAAATAATTAAAAATCAGTATCCGGCCATAGGAAGGTGCTACATTTATGGTACTTGCATAGATATATTGATAAAAATATACTGAAAATATTTATGGTACCCTTGACCCCAAAGGTCAAAGGTCATAGGTCAAGGGTCAAATAATTAAAATGCGGATATGCAATGCATACAATTTTAAGTACATCCAGAATTCATTCTGAACATGGTGCGGCCACGCTTCTCGAGTTCCCTGTGACTACCAATCGGTGGGACGCAACACTCGAGTCGCAGACAGGGGAGTATCAGTCACTATGCTCCCCTGAGGGCCTCGCCATGATATTATTTACGGCTTGAACCAACGGGTCCACACGGTTCCCCCCTCTGTGTCATCAAGATGACATCCGCGTCCACCCGGTGGTCATATGGCTGGAAACCAGGGCTCCTCATGGGGAGCCGGGCCGGCTGTGGACGTTAGGAACAGAGCCCGGGTCTGTGTGGTATCGGTTGGTTCTGGCCGTATCCCTGTCCCGTGGGGTAAGGGGTGCCACCCTGGCTGGCTGTCAGTCAGGGGTACTCCTATGGGGGTGTTGAAAATTTTGCAACTCAAGGTCATCCAGGGTCAAAGGAGGTCATTTTCAAAAATACTTTACAATGCTTCTTCGTTTACAGATTTTGACCGATATCAACGAAACTCTGGTATTTTTGATGGGAGGTCATCCAGGGTGTCATTTGGGTCAAGAAATTTTTTTGCTAACAGGCTTTAGTGCATGGGTCACTGAGCCGACGGCTCTCTGGTTTTTAAACATTTTGAGATGTTTGCATCATTCGAAGTGTTATTGATAAGGCAAAAAAAAAAAGTTTGTTTCCTGTCGGTGGTCAAAATACCTAAATGCGAAATGCGGTTTTTTATTTTATTTTGTTTTCTTTTTTTTCTATTGTTCAAGAGGTGCTAAGGCAAATTTTGATTGAAAATCCGCATAGGTGAAGATTTTTTCAGTAAGAAACCTGTCCAGTTCAGTTTTTGTTGAAAAGAAAACACTTCTTTAGTAAAAATTTTGCAATTTTCCTCGTTCTTTTTATCAAATTGGCTATTTTGATTTTCGTTTTCTAAAATATCAAATAAAAAAATGAAATGCGCAAATAATGACGCCAAAACGAAATGCGCGCGGCGCACGGGAAACAAACTTGTTTTTTTTTTGTGCCTAATAATGAAAGCATACAAAGTTTCATTGTCAAACTTAATCCCATAATATCAAAAAAATTTGGATTTTCTTTTTATCGTTGGCAACAATGATGGCAACAACGATAAATTCTGCTCTGTAGAGATTTGATATCTTAAAATTGGCTTTATTAGCAGTTCTGAACTATCAACAATCTATGATGTAAAAGCAATGTTTTCCAAACAAAACTTAACCTCTTTCCTGGCATCTGAGACGATTATAACTGTTGTTAGCTATAATCGTCTCAGCCTGGCATCAAGCATCAATAGATACTTTCACAGAATAGTCTCAGACCCGAGATCAACATGCCAAACGAAACTCGTGTTTTTTTACTTTTCTGAACTGAGATTTTGATCAAAATTTTTCAAATGTTTGGCAGTTGACTGTTATTATGCAACATACCTATTACAGGCCTATTGACTATATCTTCTAGCAAATCTCCATTCTTAGAAGGTTTTGAAATATTTTACAGCCTGATAAACTATTTGTTTTTCATATTCAAATTTGAATTTAGAAAACTGTTAAAAACGGTTGTATCATCGTAAATACTTTCCTCCTGCTCAAAAAATTGGTGAAAATCCTCCAAATATGACCATTCTGCTGTAGTGTGTACCAAAAAACAACACCAACCCAAAGAGTCGGTTGGTTCACAGCTCAAATAGTGGCGTAGCCAGATAAAGTTCATCAAGGGGGGGAGGGGGGGGGGCAAGGCGGGGCAAAGGTATTTTGAAGGGCAACTCCCCAAATGAGTAGACACAAAATGGTACACCCTATTTTTTTACCATAGCTTCTTATGTAAAAATAACGTTTTTGGTCTTTTTTTTAAGGAGTAAAAAAAGGAAGCTCGACTCAGTCTCACAGGCGTAGCTAGGGTGTCTGGCACCCGAGCAAGAAGTGAAACTGGCGCCATATACTATAATTAGTCGAAAACGAACCTTAATAAAGTAAAAACGGCTATTTAAAAAGGTACTTTCGTATTCAAAAATACAGAAAATCAAATCTTTAATTTAAAAATGTTAATTTCTGGGTCTTTTCTTTTCTTTACAAACACTCTAAAATGTTCCTGGGGGAGGGCAGGGGAGCTTTAGGCAGGTATTCATTGTGCAGGGGCCCCTAGGGCCCCTTGAAGAGGTATTATCTCATATCCTTGATATTGTTCTATAAGTGAAATTTGGAAACATGTTTAAATATGTTTATGCTCTGGAAAACTCAAAGAGTTATCGGCACATGGACGTAGCTGTCCATAAATGCATGCAGCGGTATACCAAATATACTATAAGAATATAGAAGTCTGTGTACTCTCGGACTAACTAAGATCCGTGAAAAAAGGTGCTCAATGAAAACGTTCCCACTGAGAGACTTTTTGTGGTCGATCTGCCGTTCAAATTTCAATGTTCGCAAAAAGTTAAGACACACGCGGGTGATAGTATGTATACAACAAGACGTTGACAACCCTAGTTTTTAACAAGATATAGTTTGGTGCTCTGCACCAATGTGTGTCTCGCATGCATGCATGATGTTGACTAGGGGCCTACGGTTCCGGTCTATGGCTTCCAATTTATCACCTCCTCTCACCGAATGACTTTTTTTTTTAATTTTTGCAAGTTCTCACTGAATGCCCCCCCCCTTTTTTTCAACATGCTCACTGGTTTCATAAATACAAGGCACAAACGCTCTCACCGAATAACCCCCATTTTCCGAGGCAAATGCTGAATGACCCTTTTAAATACATAATTTTTTTGCAAACGCTCTCACAGCTTCTCACCGAATGACCCTCTTTTCCAGGCTCTGCTCTTTTCAGAAAATAAATGTTCTCACTATAAAACCTTAGCGAGAACACTGCTAATCCCCCTTGAATAATCATCGAAAGTCTAAGACCCTCCCCCTTCTGAGGTTGTTGCCGCACATTCGCATTGGAGGCAAAACATCGCTAGGTGCAAGCATTTTCATGTAGGAATTAAAAACTTTGGCACGAATTTTGGCCTACTTTTACTGACTTCAATGCCATAACTTGTCAATTGCGGACTAGCGCATAAAATAATGAATTATTTCAAATTTCAGTTCATATGATATGCGTCAATTAGTTTGCCCAATATGACTCCACACTAATCATTCTTGTTTGTGATTGGCTGATACAGAATCCGTCCGTGAATTAAAAAAACATCTTGGAGCCCTGTTAAAGATAAGCTACTTTCAGCTTACTTTATACTAAGTACCAAGTTGGGTTTCCTTGGCGAAAGCCTAAACAAGGTGACTTGACACGCTTGAGTTAATCCGAAGTTAATTTTTGGCCGACTGATTAATGTCCAGCTGTAAGTGTAGTGCAATGCAATCATACTTTTTGTTAAAATAACCATGTTTTCATGTAAAACATGATTTTTTTCCCAATTCCATTCAAGACTTTATTTTAATACCATCAAAATTGCCTTAACACTTAAGTGCATTTAAGGTGTTTAGAATCTCATTTAGTGCACAACGGGTTGCACGTCACAATGGATTTTGATCGCTTTAAAAACAATGTTCTCCATATCATTTTTCTTTAAAACTGTACACAGTGATACACAAACTCAATTAAATTCATATGAAGCAAAACAAAATTGAAATCCATCATTCCGTTGCAAAATGGCGGCGAGATTTCTAATTCGTGTCAAATTTTCATTTCCCCAAAAAAAATTCCTGCCAAAAATTGGAAATCTGTTTTCCCATATTTTTGGGCCAAAGATTGACAAAAATGTGCTAATAAAGTTGTAAATATTGGATTTTCGTCATTTTTTGTGTGCTAATAATCAATGCAAATGGTAATTCTAACATGTTCTGTAATAAGTAGTATAAGCTTCATAGATACAAATATTTAGGAAAAAAATGGCTACTTTTATTTTGGGGGTGGTAATGCCTATAATGGTCAATCTGTTTTAGGGTTAATCGGCGACAATCCGTTAGGAGGTAACCACCCCCTCCCTAAGTGAACGAGGGATAAATCTTCAAATGTAACAGTGACCCAAATCAACAGTAGTAGATTTTTAAATAAAACATAAAGAGCATGCCATTTGATTTAATGGAAGTATATATGAAGGTGCAAATTTGTTTGGCAATTGAACAAACTGAACATTTACGCTGCAAAGGTCTTATGCATCATTGATGCTCTCGTTTCAGGGGGGGGGGGGCAAGAAGGGGGCCTTGCCCCCTTTTGGCTACGCCACTGAGCTCAAAGAGTTTTAAAAATTGATAGGCTTTGCAATGCATTCTGGGTAGTATGCTTACCAGATTGGGAAAGGTGCTGCTGTATCAGGCAATCATTCCTAATAGGAATGGGCAGTTGGACCAGACTGTTAAAGGGCAGGCCTGTTAAAGGGATTGTCCATCATCCTGATTTTGACATTTCACTTTTTCCCACCGTCAATTTTTAGGTGTTACAGGAACAGCACACCCATACAAACATACCACTGTGATTGTTTTCTCAAACACATCGAACTTGTTAAATTACAGACAAAATAATTTGTCCATCTCTGAATTTGTGGTTACTGGTAATCATAAATTCCAGTTGTCAGCTGAATGACATAGTTGCTTTGAATCCATTATAAACATGAGCTCTATTTGAAGGGAAAAACTCAATACAAGTGAAACATTTGTCAGACACCCCGTTTATATGTTTTGGTCACTGTTCAGTGCAAGTCCCTTGCCTACATTTGCTGGGGGAAAAGTGCTAACTTGAAGGACGCACATCACTAAACATGCTAAATAAAGGCTTTTGGCCCGTACAGAGCAAATTATGCGAAAGCAAGTGTTTATCTCTAAATTAAAAGCTTCAAAAATGGCGGGAACTATGTTTTTTGATCAAAATTCTTTTGAATCATGTTCTGTGGGTCAAATGTAGTCAGGCTGATTAAAGATTACTATAATTTTGCTGTTTTTGTAAAATTTTAGGGCAGATTTTCAGTGTCTAGAGAAATTTGCTAACTTATAAGGGGACACATCCTCCTCAGACACTCCCTTCACCATGTTCACATGTTTTGTTCTGTGTTCAATAGAAGTCCCTTGCCTACAATTTATGGGGAAAAGTGCTAACCTGACGCATCAGGTAGCACGAATTATGCACCAAATTGTGTGAAAAGTGTTTACAAATTCCAAAATTTTCTAATTACTAGCTATTACAGAGGGGACACATCCCCTCAGACAACCCCTTCATATGCTTTATCCCTTTTCAATTCAAGTTCTTTGCCTACATTTGATAGGAAAACGTGCATCACCTAGCTGAGGGGCATATCCCCCTCAGACACCCCCTTTGCAAATGTTGTAGGAGCCTTTAGCTTACTCTATTTTCGTTGTTAGCAAAATATGTGGGCTTGTCGGCAAAAAATACCTCCACACCCCCTAAAGACCAAGGCCTAGGAACGCCCGTGAGACCAAAAATTGGCAAAAATGGGTGACTAAATGATACCTACCTGAGACCACTATATCTGTTCGAATACCCGATCCGAGACCATACCTGTTCAAATTAATACTCTATAAGAGCTTATAAGTACACACATGTGCCGAAATAATTATTACAACTTGAAGAAAATCAAAGGTAAAATGTAATTGCACCATTTGAACACTATTATGAGAAAAAGTGGATTTGACCTAGAACACAACAAAAAGACCGTATTCTCATCTTTTTCTGATGAGAAATGAGAAAGTTAAAATTCTCATATTTTTTGCCGTTTCTCATCATTTTCTTATCATTTTCTCATTGAAATCCCCCTAGTGAGAAGTGTGTCTAGGAATTTGAACTTGAAGCACTTTTATTGGCAATTTACGGCACCTTTATTGTCAAGCGCAAAGCATTCTTAGTTTGAGCATGGAAGTAGTACTACTTCCATGGTTTGAGACTTAAAAGCCACATTTTTAATACCCTATGTGAGTCTCAGTTCAGAGCA
>JXSR01S008389.1:0-19684 GCA_000969725.1 Ophiothrix spiculata
ATTAATTGTGAGATAAGATTGATTGTTTTTCTACAATCAATCTTAAAAAAGTTAAGATTAATTGTATATTTGAGTTTAGTGAAACACCTCCCTGGTAAAGTAAGTTTTTCACTTGAAAGTAACCTAGTAGGCATATTTCTAGTCTGCGCAGTTGAGGTACTGGTTTCCTTTACATGGACATTCAATACCCGAGAGCGTTTCTTGTTATTTTTCCTGACACGTTATTTTAATTAGACATTCATCATGTTCATGTGATTCATGATCTTTTTAATCGTATCCTTTTTACCTTTTTCTTTCATTTTGAATCTCTTTTTGGCGTCATGTTAAATTGATATATAAGAATGACATACTTTGGTAACAGACTATATTTTGGTAACCAAATATGTTCCTTACTGTTAGTTATTTACGATATAAGCTGTAAAACTCTTATTGGTTTTGACGAAAATATCCACTTTTTAGCGGCCATATTGGCATCCATTTTGAATTGTAAGCTTTTAAGCTAATTTGTAAACCAAATATATGTCTAATAGGGCCAGATGCACTTTTGTAATGATATGTGTTAATATTTACATGATACACAAGTTGCTTTTGGCCATTTAAGTTTAAAATGTGGTGCATGGTTTCGGTTTCGGGCCCATAATAGGCTAATAGTATTATGCAATTATGTTCTTAATGTTTTTTTCAAAGTATGATGAAATGGCGCATAAAATAAAACCTTCTTTTGGATAAAGTTAGATTCAATCAGCAATGTTAAGGGAGGGGGGGGGGGGGCTACAGTGGTCACATATTTCAAAATTTGGTTCCAACAACAAAACTGAGATAAATGCATTACATTAAACTACAGAATCTGTGATTTCAGATGCTTTTTATTTGAGTTCAAACGGACTTGTGGTTCCAAAGTTATGATCATTTGAAGCGCGTTAATAGTCACAAATAGTTGGATGTTTATTCAATACATTTGTATAGCAAAAACACCCAACCTGTTATTTTAAGAAATTTATATTTAAATTATTTTTCTGTATGTTATTAACATGTTTATTGAAACAGGTTGATTATTTTATCAATAAAATACATTGCACAACATATCCAGTCAAAAATTAGTGGTTAATTGCATTTCTTATGTATTTCTTTATTTTACCTCACCCTGCTATATTTAACCCTGCTAATTTTAAAAAAATTCTATAAAACCGCTATTTTACATGTGATTTTAACCAAAATGGGCTCAAAATTTCTGTAAATTAATTATCTTTAGTAATAAAATAACTTACATCAACTTAAGTACCAACTTTATCATTTTTATCACTTTAAAACATTTTAAAAATGTTTTTGTTAATATCTCAAGATATCAAAATGCGCAAAGTTGAAAAACGGGAACAAGCGTAACTCAAAAACAAAGAATAGTACAGCCATGAAACTTTGCAGAGATGTTAAGCTAATATAGGGCTACAAAACCATGAAGCCGAATTTGAATTACTGTTGAAAATGTCCTGATTGGTCGGCCCCTGGTTACCATGGCAACCGCAGTTTGTTACCGTGTTTGACCAATCAGAGGCCTAGCCTGGTTATCATAGCAACCAGACTCAAATGACAACCGTTTTCCAAAACTACAGGTCATGGGCTTCGTGATGGTATGATGGTATATCATCCATGTGAGTAGGGTTTTAGGAAAGTGTGGAAAATTGATTTTGAAAATTGGGCTGTTGACCTTTGTAGCCCCCCCCCCCCCTTAAGTAACAATCTGTTCATTCGGTTTGTTATGTATTTGCTGAAATATACATAAATCGTCACATTTTTTTGTCCTCGCTTTAGATTTTGAAAGTGCAAAATTTGTTACGTTGTTTTATTACTTAAACAAGTAAACAAAGCAGATGTGCCACTGAAATTGATATGTTTCCTTTGATGTTATTCCTTTGTCAATTTCCTAATCGTCGTCCCACTTAAAAAAAAATATTTAGTTCCTTCTTTCAAATTGTGTCCCTATTTGCAAGCATATTGATTTCAAAATAACTAGCACATTCTAAATAGATATACTTTTTTAAAGTAACCTAAATTACTTAGATGCAAGCATGGAATATACGAGTCACGATGAATCGGAGCAAGGTTGGTCTATATACCTGTCAAGTAATATGTCATCAAATACAGAGTGTCCACAAATGATTTATACCCGGTTTCAAAAAATCAGAAAAAATGTTAAATCATAATTTTTCATAAAACCAACAGCTTTCCTAAAATAGTGGATAAGTCTTCTACATTTTCCATAGGTTTTATCAAAATACCATGCTTCATTGCTTTGCATGATGACGTAATTGAAAAATGATGTAAACGTGGTTTTGATCCATAAAAATGCCGGTAAATTACGAATAAATACGTGTAACATGCAAACTTACTAAAGTTTGTAAAGTGTAATGAATACAACTTGACCAAATACAAATATTCTTTCTTTGCTTTTGTAATTTTCTAAGATCTTCTCAAAGCATTACCTTGCAGACTTGTGAATCTATTCCTACTCAGATTAGCGAGATAGACTTAATCAGATATGGAGCAGGATACAATTTTGGTGGGCAAGTTGAGGAATCACAGTTCCGTCGACAAATTCTTGTCCTAATATTGAGTTATTACCCATAATAGCCATTTAAACTAACTTCGGTTGTTATTAGCAATGTCAACATGGTCAAATGTAAAGTTTCCAGGTGGGTTTCCCTTAGGCGAGTACATGTAACATCTTACATTATTTGTACTGGCTATTGTAAAGCTAATCAACCGTAACCAAAATCGTCCTTTCCTTTCCTAAGGACACCCTTTATATCCTATATCCATCACAGCCAATAAATAAAACCTAAATTGTATTTCACGTTTTAACTTTAGAAAAGTAAAGGGTGTCAATGTAGTAAGTTTTAATTGAATGTTTAAGTTCGACAATTTCTCTGATAACAAATTTACAAGTCGCAAAATATACCCTGTTTTGAAAATCTCTATAACTTTCCACAGAAACATGCGATTTGAAAAATTTAAAATTCTTCAGAAAGTTAAAGACATTTTTAGTTTGAAAATTAACAAGATTTGACCAAAACATCAACCACTGCTCAACAACAAAAAATCAGATAGTCGGGTATAAATCATTCGTGGACAGTCTGTACGGGGATTTTTAAGATAACACAAATAAAGCCAGGTCAAATGTATATTAAATAAGAAATCTGTTAATCAGAAATTGATCCTGAAATGATGATAGTATTTGAGAAAAAATACAAAATGTACGTATTAATGTTTAGTGATTTTGTACTGGAAACTATTAAAATGATTTACTTGAGGGTACCGAAATTCAAAATATTAAGCGTTCAGTGCAAGATTCTGTAGAAAAAAAGGGGTCAAATTTTGTTTGGTCGTTTTGGTGTTAATTTGTTGAAAAATAAGTCAGCAATAATTTTAAAACTGAATTTTAGAGATTGAAAAAAAAAGAACAAACATGACCTTCATTTGATAAAAGTATGCAAAAGTGGCCATTGGTTGAGACTATGATGAACAGGGGTCGGAGTTATTTAGTGTTAGATTAGTAAATATTGGAAGGTCGAAAATAGAAAAACAAGAAACAAGTTGTGAAGGGAAGGAAGGGGCAATTTGGAGAAAAACCAAAAGCCTAAGAAAAATGGGGTCCACTGATGACGCAAATCCACACTCATTAAACTGCAGAGCCTGACTAGGTGGGACATCCATGACGCTCTAACGTCTCCATGCGTTGGCTCCGCCTCCCAGACCCTACAGTGGAATGCAAACAGTGCCAAGGTGGACCAGTTTTGAAGCAAAGAAAGCAAGCTAAGTGAGGGAAAAGTGGAAAACAACAGGAAAGACATTCTGGTTACTTTTGTGAATAAATAATGTCAGATTAGCATCTTGAAGGTCTGAAAAGAGTTATTAATATCGATCGACATTTGGGGAAACTCCCTACTTAGACTTTGCCGTGAATACAACCATTTGATCGAAGAAATCAACTTCTGCACCATGAACTATGGCGTATACTCTATATTAAAGTAGACATATCTATTTCTCTTTCACGACTGACTTATTCCTTGCTCTTAAACCATCTACAAACGTCACCTGTTTAGCGATTTTTCATTCCATATCAGTGCAAAAATCATGATGCCCTTTTGAGAAAATCGTTTTTTCGATTGCTTCTGGCGTTTTTATCGATCGTCGTAGTAGCTATGATGACATGATAATATAGATCAAAATAGATTTTTTGTAAGTTAAGTCACACTTATACCTATAAAGTCTCATGATCTCGGGTAGTATTTATTTTAAATTTGTAATAACAGCATCTTAACGTGTCTGGTCCACGCGCCGTCCACGCGAACCAGTTCGCGCTAGTTTCAGAGTTGGTAAGTGCCGCAATACGCATGCGCATATACTCTGAGTAGTGTTTTGAAGATAAAAATTGCCATATTTAAAAAAAAAATCTGGAAAATTAGTTAGATACCTAGTTTTTATTGTTTTATTTAAATGAACATACTTGTGCGCAATTTTTGTGAAAAAATTAATAAAAATTTTCGAGGGGGATTTTTTAAATCACCACTAAGTAGTGTCACCTTTACCACATTTCCAATTGACCACCGTACTAATTGTTCCCAAAAACCTCCAAAAATATTGTTTTTAAACCGACTCGCATGCAAAAACGAGTCCGGTGATGCCAAATTTTATTTTAAAAATCGGTTCTACATCGATAAAATATTATTCAAGCCGATTTTTACTAGAAATTTTCGTAATAGACCAGACACCTTAAGCAAAATATACGATTAGAATGTGTGTTTACGAATACTAAAACACTCTTAAATTTTATAACCAAAAAAATGTGTGTTTACGAATACTAAAACACTCTTAATTATAAAACTAAAAATATATTTTGAAAGGGGAAACATGACATCTGTTAATAAGCACAAACCAACAAATAAAAAATATTGTGGTTTTGCACTACTTAAAGCTACACTTTGGTCAAATAAGGTCAAAGAAATTAGACTGTAAAAAATAAGGTGTAAAAAGGTGACAACCCTTCAAAAAAGAGTAAAAATCTAACCCAAAATGAAATAAACTTTAGTTCGATTAGATTAAATTTACTCTATCTTGAGTCTGATTATGCTCTTTTTTGAAGGATTATTACCTTTTTTACTCTTTACTTTATTTTTATACTGTGTCGGACAAATAACTTAATGGCCATATTTCTGGCTAGCCATCCATACCCTGGTAAAAAGATAACATTCCTAACTTTGTTCCACCTCAAAATTCACAGCGGTTTGTCATCATCTTATATGTTTATCTGTTTCGCCTTTGTCAATATCATACTCGTCCTTCTTGAAAATATCTCTTGATTCCTTTATGAAAACCTTCTACATACACAACGATTAAAGAGTGAATCAATTTCAAAATAACCAATATATTCTTTAAAAGATTGTAGGTTTCAAATGCCTAAAGCACTCATCGATTTGACTTTAGAGTGACCTAAATTACTTTGATGCAAATACGGAAACGGCGAAGTACGATGAATTGAGCAAGGTTGGTGACATATAAAGTGATAATGTCATTCAATATTGGTGGTTTGGAAATAAAATAATCTATTAATCTAATTTGAGCTAAATGATGTACTGGTATCTTCCGAAGATCAAAATAGGCACTTTTAGTCCGGATGAATATTTTGCAGAAAAGAGGGTTATATTAGTGTAATTCTGTTAAAGAAAGAGGTGTATTAATATGAATATTACTTTTAAAATGACATTAATGGTTTGTAAAAAAATATGAAAAGGGGTGAATGGACGGACATGTGGGTAACAGAGTCATTGGATAGAGAAGGGACATGTTGTGTTGCATAGCAAATAATGGTCCAAGGCAGGCATTCAAATCAAATATATTTCAATTTCAAATTAAAAAAAAAAAATTCAAAATCATAAAATTACAGACATTTCATAAAACGTAACATGAACATATATACAAACTGATATTCAGGAGATAACAAAAGGCCAGTAAAAACCTGAATGGGTTACCCCCTTAATTTGACTTAAAAAACGACAGACTTCAAGCACAGTTTAGAGTCAATAACCTCTGTATCAAATGACACCCCATACCCCCAATCCACCCATACTTTTGGGTAAATATTGACACCTATTAATATGCATTTGATATCGGCCAACATGTTAGTGTGTTCACTCCCAAGAACTCGCAAAAATGGGACACAGTGACCTATGGCATATGCTCCTTGACAAGTAGTCATATCTTTTTAACTTTCATGACAGACAGATATATATTATTTTGATTTCAACCTGTCAACAAACATAACCTGTATAGCGATTTGTTTCCATTCCGTATCAATGTAAAATTCAAGAAGCGCTAAGAAACAATCGTTGTTTCAGATGCCGTGGGTGTCTTTCCTTTTCGACTGAATTACTAATGACGACAAGATGATATAAATCGATATAGATTCTGTGAAAATTAGGTCAGACTTTATACTTAAAATCTTACCCCCTTGGGTAGTATTTCTTAAATGTTTTGAACAAACAATATTATGTAAAATAATATAGTTGTTGTGTTACAAAAACTCTAAAACATAAAAATATCATAGTAATAAGTTGATTATACAATTATAAAATCTTGTTATGTCTGCATGTCTGAAGAGGTATTCTGTTACCCAAAAAAACTTAGACAATACGGCCCCTCTAACTTGAAATGCAACAATTTGCGAACATCACATTTGAAATTCAAACATAGGACTTTGTACATTTTATGCTGTTAGATGTTGTTGACTATTTCAAGATTAAAAAGATGTAGTTTGCTTTTGGAGACTTTCAAGTACCATCAATGGATAGAACACTCTCAAATTATCAAAGATAGTATGTAAAATAAAAATTGTTCAAAAGTGAGTTAGATAGTTTTAACAAACCAGGGCCGAATAATATAACGTGAGTTAGGTCATTTAATATTGATTTTTGCAAGTTTCAAAAAAATACTATCCCAAAAGCATGTGATGTGTTTTGTATCCAATCTGCAACAAGATGAAACACATTTCATCATATCTCAGATTTGCTTAACGTTAATAAAGAAGTAAAATGAAATGATACTTGGCTAAAGCATTGATTGACTTAACAGGGCAAGATATTGTACAACATTGTGACACGTATCACGTAGGTCCGCTTCCGCCTGTTCTTCAGACCGGTCCAACTGTTCAAACAAGCAATGTTTCCTGCATGGTTTGGCAATTTCATATCCCATAATGCATTAGTTAGTTTCAAATCATATGTTGTTATTTACTTGGTTTTTAGCACATATCTACTAAATTTCACAAATTTTCTTTGTTTCTTTTTTTAATGTAGAAATGGTTGCCGAAATTTGTTATTTAAATCCAACTTTCTCCTGATTATTTGTTTTCGCTTGTTGAAAAATGTTTAATATGTATTTACTTTAAACACACAAAATTACAAGACCAACGGAATTATAATAAAGTTGCAAGGGGTATTTATGGTAAGGTTGTTGAATTCGACACAGTTGACAAATATCATACTGTCTAGCCTGGCAACATGTTGCCACATTTAGAAATATTTTTCATTTAAAAAGGACATCTTTTGCTAGAAAACATGCAAATGTTAGTCTAAGAATTTTAATGCATGCATGCATTCTATGATGAGAGTGCCATTGCTTTTTGTCACTTTCCGAACAATCAATATAAGAATATTAAGAAGTTGGTCTTGTTCCTTGATCAGTCGCATGTGCTTATTAGAGAAATGCTTAACAGAAGAGGCTATTTAAGGGTATTTTTTCCAACTTTTCAACTTTTGTCACTAGCGCTGCGATTAGAAAAGATGGAGTTCGCACCATATTGTCTTGATTTAACGCCTTAGACAGTCGATGGCTAGGTTATAGAGGAAAGAAGACAAACAAAGTAAAATTAGGTACAGTGGGTAGTCCAGCAGAAAAAATACGGGTAATGTTAGTCTTGCCTTTTTACACCAATATTTAGGGGTTGCACCTCTGCATTCCTAAAAGGGGATATCGGATAATGGTGCACGCTTGTTGAAAAAAATATTTTTAATCAAGTTTCATTTCGGCGATAAAGGCATTAGCAGCCAAAAGAACAAATACAAATCAAACGACAATGACGAATTAAAACCACATTATGTCGTCATCTTATGCCCTCTGTTTAAGTCAGTACCTAATTTTTGTTTGCTGATATTTTGGTGAAATGAAATCGATCTATCAAATCGCTTAAACTTACGTAATTTGATATTTGTTGAAAAGGCTTCGTTGCCCCTTAAATTGTTACAGAATAATGTATTAGTCTATGTTTTGTAAAAATTCAAACGTCAATTTTTTGTTTTGTTTTTTACTAGTATTTGAAAATGACTTTTAAATTTAAACAGCAAAGTTGTCTCAAGTATACTTCTTCTAGGCCTCAAAAAGACAACAAAATAAATCGATCAAGCAAAGTTAAGTTTTCATTTGAAAATGGGGTGATTACCTTCACAGTTCTATGAGCTGTGATCCTTGGAGGCATAATTCTAGACAAGATGAGGCACTGGTTTCCTTTACATGGTCATTCAATTCCCAGGAGCATTGACTTGTTGTTTTTTCTGACGTTATTTCTATTTGAATATTCATTATTTTCCTGCAAATTCCAGAACATTCTCACCTGCAGCGTAAAATCCCATTAGATATCTATTTTGGAAGAAAAATCAATGCGCGCAGCAGCTTTGAGACAATATTTATTTCATACAATGTACACTTATTACACTCTTAAAATGTTCTTACTCTTTTTGAGGTCACAGCTCATTTTGTTGAGTGAAATCCTACTCAACGTTGGGAAAACTTTGCTCAACGTTGAGTAACATGTGCTCAACATTTAGTAATATTGACTCAACCGAGTAAGATTTTACTCAATGTTGAGTAAGATTTTACTCAACAATGAGCTGTGACTTTTTTACTCAACAAAGAGCAAAATAATTTTTAGAGTGTACTATCTGGTTAACATGCATGCTACCATTAATATCAAATATTATTCCATTTTATCCAAGGAAAATTGTGTATTATTTTTAAATTACGAAATACAATATATAACACCACAGACAATCATTAGATTAATCAATCGATTTAATTAAATTGTCCAAATATTTCACCATAGAGGGTATGATTGAATAATAGAATTTTAAATGATACAACAGTGGGTTTTAAAACATGAAATGAATAATACTATTTAATTGATAAAACCTTATGTGAATGCTGGCCGTAAACAGAACACTCTAACTTAATTTTGCTTTTTGTATAGAAATACTTTAGGATCATACATTATCGATATTTTGTATTTTTGGTTATTGAGACACTCGGCTAATTGTGTACATTTTGTTTTTCTACTTAAACCTACAATATTACGGTAACAGCCCGCTAGTCCGAAGGTTCGCTAGTCCGAAAATGAAATAAAGTTCGCTAGTCCGAAAGCGTATTTTCCTATACCTGAGGGTTCGCTAGTTCGAATTTGAAAAAAAATTTTGCTAGTCCGAAAATGAAATAAGGTCCGCTAGTCCGAAATATAAAAAGGTCCGCCAATCCTAAGGTTCGCCAGTCCGAAAATGAAAACAGGTTCGCTAGTCCGAAAATGAAATTTTCGAACCTTCGGACTATCGGGCTGTAATCAATATACTGCAGGATTACTATGTCCTGACCAATGATGATCATCAATTGGAAATTTGAATTCAAACAAACAAAGAGTATTATGTTAAGTCAGATTCAAATTGGATATTTAAATTTGACTTAACCTTTACAACTCTTTATTGATTTAGAATTATCATCTCGTTAAAGAAATCGGTGGCTTCAAAGGTCTTCAGAATATCATAACATTAAATAATAAACCTGCTCCCAAATCTTTGTACAACATCCCAATCCCGGAATCCCAATCCCTTAAACCGGGCCAGAAAAAGGATATAATAATGTTGACAACGTTTTTTGTTTATAATTATTTTGATAAAGATTTGAACTAACTCACTGCCACAAAACAAAATCACCGACACAAATGATGTCATCGCTTGTGATATATTGAACATGTTTAAGTCCGTTCGGTTGGCGCCCACCAAAAATCATTTGTCTCTATTATGAAATCTGAGATGATCGTGATTGACTTTGGTGGTACCAACTGTTTAATGTTAAACCTTTGTATTCATAAAAAATCGAATACTAGAAAACTTTATTAATACGATAAACAAATAATTATTCTTAAGATAACTTCATTGTGATTTGTCTGGATTAATAATAAGTTACTACTAAATAAATCACAATATCACAAAATATTGTATAAGAGAAGCAAAGTTTGGTACAAGAAACACCAATTTAGACTAACATGTCATTTTTTTCTTTCTTATTTCTTCCATGTATGGACCAATGTAATTATTGATGGTTCTCTTTTGAAGGTAAGTGTTTAAATTTCAATCTTTTAGGTGCTTTGGACACAATTTCAAAATTGGGAAAAAGTTTACTTTAGGTCCCATCAAAATCTATACCCTAACCCTAAACCCTAACACTAAATTTCTGGATGGGACCTAAAGTACACTTGGTCCCAAAATTGTATCAGAAATGCTTTGCACTTTGTATGTTCGATGATTATAGTGAACTATCAAATATTTTGGACAATTTGATCAAAACCGGTAGAAAATTTAAAAATGGAATGTCGTTTTGCATTTTGAATTTTGGTATGAGGTTAGTCTCTAAAAATATGTATTGATGCTATACGTCAGGAAACAGTTAAGTTGTGTTTGTTAAAACATTGCTTTTACAACAAAAATATGTAATATCAAAAGAAATGTTTTGTTAAGAAATATTTTTTCGTTGTCGTATTGATAATTAATGAGGAGAGAAAATCTTAATATTTGGATATGTAAAAATAAAACTTTGCATGCTGCCATTATTATCACCAGCACTTCAAATGATGAAAAAAAATCTCGAAATGACCATTTACATCTCCAAATGACTTGATAATGCATCAAAGAAACTTTTGAAATTTCTTTTATTTTCAATTTCATCACTATTGTCATTATAGAAAATGTATACAGCTCTTGGTTTTTTTTTTTTTTGGTTTTTTTAAGAATACTGTTCCTCGGGATATCTTGGCGGTGTACTTCTTGTTCACTTCAGCATTTTATCCACTTATACATGACATTTTTTACGGTTGGCATTTTGAAGATTTTTGGCCAAAAGCTCAAAATTTCGTGAAGATTTAATCATTACGTATAATGGAATTACAAATCATAATTTAGACCTGAAATGTGAACGAAATCCATAGTGTAGGCTAATAAATTTAGAGACTTTATACCTCATTTATGTCCAAATGTGTAATAATTTGCCATATGTAGGTGTATCGCATATCGTAATAAACATGACATTTAAGCGTATAGCTGTTGAAAAAGATTCACAGCCTTAAATGCTAATTTCATCATTTTACTAGCCGTAAATACAGCTAATTTTTCTATTTTGCGCTACAGATGAAAATTGATATTTTGACAGATTTACAATCTGTGCTTATCTCAAACACCAGCAAAGTTTCATTTCACGAAAAGTATCGGAAATATAAAATGTATTTATTTATTGTTTGTTGATCTCTAAATGCGTTTTTCTCAGTTATACAGTTTACTCCTTGGCAACTTTTGAGGGATCATAACTAGAGGTCGAGTGAAATTCATCGATGTGTCATTTTTAATCCTTATAACATGGTCTTTGCAAATATTTAAAAAAAGTGAAAACGCCAAACGGCTGCATTTACGGCTCGTTTGGGATTGACGGACTCATATTTTCATTTTATATTTTGTTAGCCTACTTAATTTTGATGTTTGTGTATTTCACCTGTCTGACGTTTTTGAATTTGATAATCACCTATCATCTGGCAGTTACCACAATATTTTGAAATGATAATAAATACAAAAATATTTACATGAATATTGAAGATGTTGCTTTTCAAACAAAAAACCTGATTTGAAGTGTCATATGTATATTCATTTATTCAAGACAATCATTCATATTTCAAAAAGGGGATCAAAGAATAATGATGGAAGTTATAGCAAGTGTGTATAAACGTATATAACTTATAAAATAGGTTTATATATTAAACTTGAATTTGTCTAAAGGAAAGGAAAAGAAAGGAAGAAGAAACGTATTTCTAAAATTATGAATCAGCTAGAAGCTAAGTAAAACTATTATACCTTCAAACAATGATCATGAGAAAAATATATAGGCAAACGCTTAGGCCTGATATTAATAATTAAACACAATGAGGAGGAAATTATTTTTCATCCACTCAATCAAATATATAATGGTTATACTCTTAAATTATCTATATTAAGCAGTTGCTTCATAACATTAATTAATTAATGTTTATTAGCTATGCTCGCATAATTCATGCATAAAAATATACTGTCACCTTGCATTTTAAATATCTTAAAAACAATGGCAAGACATTGAACATGTAGATTTTGATTTGAATAAGCAGCTTGTAAAATGGAAATTTGGAAAAAATTCCATTATTTTTGTGTCCATAAAAATTGACATGATTTTGTTCTATGATAAGATCATTTTTCATTGTGACATATTATATATCATTTATCAAACTTTTTAAAGAATACAAAAAATAAAAATAAAAAAAAACTTAGTTTGAAAATCCCGACTTCGACGTCTCATATTTGCCTTATTATCAATTTAAGTTAAGCAAAAATTAAAAGTATATATATTTTTAAGATTTTATATGCACAATATTTGTTAATATTGATTTGGTATTATCTGAAGGAGGAGAAAGAACACATTGGGTGGAGTATTTAGGATGAGACATTAGTTGGGAATGTTGTATCAACTACTATGTAAAATATTGTCAACAAACATACTCTATAGAACATGGATGAATAATGCAACTGGAAAATGTCAAATATAATACAACCAACCACTCACTCACTATAATATTCAGTGTCAGCACCTTTACATTGCAGTTTCTAACAATTTTCTTCCAATTTCTGGCTCTTGACATTCCTGAATCTTTATTAGCTTAGCTTACATATTGATGCGTAAAATGCTTCTGGGTATTATATAATAGGAGGATCTTGAACTATGAACACGAGCACAAAAGTATATTGTAAAAATTGTATTACCGAGAGAAGAAATGCAAAATTTGGACGAAAGGTACTTGACGATAATTCTCCTATAAGTAAAGGTTGACAACTTTATTGCTAATCAAAATGATCTTACATAAAAAGATTGAGGAACTTAAGATACACTACTTTTATTTGGTTATCCTCTATTTTTCCTTTACTCTTTTTTTGTTCAAAACAAAAACTGCCACTCATAATATTTTTTTGTTAGTGATTAATATGCCATCGAACAAACATGTTATCTGCCAAACGAGGCGTTATTTGAAAATAAACGGTAAACTGTTTCGTTTGGACAGCGTAGAATAATAAGATGGAGATTTAGATTCTTTTTTAGTCTTTTTTTTTTTCTTGCATTTTTCACTCCAATTTTGTGAACATAATTTTAACGAGATTACAAGATTAAAAGTTTCTGTATACAAAACGTCCGTCCAATCTATTACGACCTGTCCTGTCCGGCGATGTAGGGATTTAGCTTGGCAGCGACCTTTTAGGGAGTAATCAAACTGCAAAATAATTATTTTTTATGATTTTGTTTTACATCATCAGATTTGAATAAAAGAATGTCACTTGAATGCAAATATGTACATTTTAAAAATAGCCCTGATTATAAATATGGGTCAAAATATAAACGATTAGTGCATTAAATGTCATCATAACAAACTTCATATTATGTCCTCCTTTCTTGCAAACGTTACTAACTAAAAGCATTAATAATGTATGATTATGTCACCCAGACGGAAGTGGCGTAATACCGTTTGTGATCTTAATTCCCATTACATATCTATTAGTAATATACAGTTGCACTTGCTTAGTTAGTTGGTTGGTTAGTTAGTTAGTTAGTTAGTTAGTTAGTTTTAATTAATTGATTTATTTTTAATAATTTATGTATTTATTTTTATCTTATTTATTTATTTATTTATTTTTCTTTCTTTCTTTCTTATTTATCTATTTCTTTATTTTTATCTATTTATTTATTTATTTATTTGTTTCTTTCTTTCATTCTTTCTTTCTTTCTTTTTCTTTTTTTTTCTTTCTTTCTTTCTTTATTCTATTATGCTTGTTTATTTTTATTCATTTATTTACCTATTCGTTATTCGTTATACATCGCCTGTTATATATGTATTGATGTTCATCATGCTTAGTTATATACACTATGCAAAATATTAACATTCTACTTCGCATAATAGAAGCAGCATTTGATACACCTCAGGTAATCAAAGTAATGGCGATAGCAATTTCTTTTTAAATATCCTCTAAATAGGGAAAAACCCTGACAATAGCCTATTTACTGTTTGGAATTGTTCATTAGAAAAGGGTTGGCTTAATATTTAATTATGATAAGAGTACCATTATCGTGGAGGAGACATCGTATACGATGTCCCATTTCTGTCGAATAAGATTTTGTTTGAAACCTGCGGATACATTTGCTGTTTAATAGGACGTTTGAAATAGGAAATATATTTGTCAGTGATTTATTCAATATTTTCCTCAATGTTTTCTTCTTATAGAGAGCGTCTATAAAGAAACAATGGTAAAACAAATATGTCGTTTGACATGTTGGTAATCAATTGCATGCCTTAATGTTTGTATATAGTTGAGATTCTAATATCCATTCATGAATTTAAATGTTATGCCATCTTGTTACATAATGGAAAATCGCTATACAAAAACCAGATTATTATTATATATCATTATTATAAGTGTATTTTTATAGGCTTACCATTAGCATAGGCCTCCTAATTAAAATAAAGCCATGTTAATAGTGCACGCAGTCTACAACATTAATGGCAAGAATACTGTCTGAATAAAGGATGTAGGGCAGGTCTTTATTTCCTTACTTCTCAGCTAATGTTATATAAGTTTACATGAAAAGAAGAAGCTACTTTGTATCTAGCTAAGATATGCATATGTCCATAAGATCAGACCTTGAAATTTGAAGCTTTGCAGAAATGTATAATAAAAAATTGATTCTATAATATCAATACAATAATGCCAACATTTATATATCCAGTAAAAACTGAACAAAAATCAATCTCATGTTTGATTTTGATTGTTTTCTTCTATAAACCATGCATGTAACAGGTTATAGAATTAATCTATATTTGGTGTTTTTCATAAGGCTATTGAATTAATCTATATCTGTTCAAAGATCTGGTGGGTTTTGTGGTTGTCTGAATATTGAAACAAGCATTGTCAGACCTATCTGAGAATTAGGAGTGACTTAAACATGGCTTATGAACAGATTGACACTTGTCCTTCCATTCCTCCAAAAAAATGTTGATTAGCCAAATTATTCGTGGAATTTACTAATAGCAATCTTCAAATAAATAGAATACATATTAAAGACGTGTTTTTTTTTTTTTTTTTGTTTTTTTTGCTTTAAATTAAATCAAACCACACCCGGAACAATGACAACAGAATTACCTAGGGAGCAAAACCCCACTTTACGGGTAAAACTGCAACGAGGAATTATTTAAATTTTTCCTGTCTATATGGGTTTTATGGACCATAGGTAACAACACTAGGGTGGAAACAAAATCAGTCTGTTGCATGGGACCCTGCAGGAGAGGGGGGGGGGGTTAAAGTTATTGCAGGGGGAATATTCCAAATTTGGTTAAATGTTGTTTTAAACCATTCAAACATGTTCCTCTCATCTTAACTTTGACTTTGGTCATATGGTTCAAAACGTGCGCAGAGTCAAAAGAGAGGTGGCGGAAGTAGCCCATAATGGAGGAATCACTAACTAATCTTTAAAATGTTGCCACTTCAAAACCTGAAGTCAATCAAGAACAATTTTTACACACTTTTAAATGAAAGATAAACATGCCTTTTTAAACGAAAACAGTTTTTACATGATGCATTAAGTCATTCTAATGTCAAGGTTTTCGTATTTTGCATTTCTGTGGTATTGTCTCATTAGCAATGTTTTCTGCCCTAGTCATTACTAACGTCTTAAGAAATTCTACAGCAACAGAAAAAGATGCACTAGTAATAATTATTGAGTAACAACATCTACCTAAAAACCGTAGCAACAGCATAACTATACTTTTTAAAAATGAGAAATTAAAGTTAATATACAAAGATATAGTTAACAGTTACAAAACAAACACTACAGACCTTTAATGTGCAAGTATATCGGGAAAAAACCCATTACCGTATGGTTGCGTAACTGAGAGCCATGATTCCAGTCTGTGTAAGCTAGGGCCCCTTGTTTCTTTTACATGCTCTTTCAAAGCCCAAGACTATTCCTTGTTAGGTTTTTTTTCTTGACGTATAACTAATTGAACATTCATGTGATTCCTCATCGTTATAACCTGTCAGTCACCCAGTGTGTTCATGATTGTCTCTATTCATTTAGGAAAGTTAGTTTGTTTGTTTATTTATTTATTTGTTTGTTTGTTTGCAAATATTTGCTTGCTGAAAGTTTTGGTAAAATCAGCTTTGTATTTTTCAACATGAACAATAATACTAAGCAGTTTGATGTTGGATGTGAAATCTACTTTACCTCTATAATCGCAATTGATTAAAGAAATTTGGCCTATGCCTTTTCTAAAACTGATGAAATTGAAAGTCAATTTTTATTTCTATTTTGAATGAAATGTTTCTTTAAATTGAAGAAGAATATTGTCTTTGCTACATGAATACTAGTTCTGGGCCTCCAACAAAATCCATCAATCAGGAAAAGGTTTTTATTTGAGAGTAAACCGATAACCCTGACTATGAGTTGCATGGTTTCCGGGGAGACATAATTCTAGACTGTGCAAGATGAGGAACTGGTTTCCTTTACATGGTCATTCAATGCCCAAGAGCATTCTTGTTGTTTTTCTTGACGTATTACTTGTTGTACATTAATGTGTTTTCTGAACTTTACCACCTGCGGCTTGTATTCCTTTCAATGTTTCGATGGTATTCATTTTATAATGTATTTAATGTTTACTAAGTTAAGTTATTTCAAAAGATGTTTTGTAATCAATCTGTTAGTATTTAGTGAACAAGGTTGCATATCAATTAATATCAAACAACAGTTCTTCTTAAGGAGAGGTAACATTTTGTTTCCATAGCTTGCAAATTGAATTTAATGTTTCGCATTATAGTCTGTTGCATTTCAAACTTATATGTTACACCACAAACCACATGGTAGAGTAACCAAACGATGTAATTAAGTAGAGATACAGGATAAAAAGGACATATTAAGCAGCTATCTGCCGGACAGACCTGTATTGCAGTGTAAATCGAAACTTTCGTGAATCTATGTCACTTTGTAATATTCTTACATACATTAAATTTGTTGTTGTTGCAGCTGTAGTTCTTGACATCTTGTTGTTATTGTTGTTCCTGTTGCTGCTGATGCTGCTGTTGTTGCTGCTGTAGTTCTTGACATCTTGTTGTTATTGTTGTTCCTGTTGCTGCTGATGCTGCTGTTGTTGCTGCTGTAGTTCTTGACATCTTGTTGTTATTGTTGTTCCTGTTGCTGCTGATGCTGCTGTTGTTGCTGCTGTAGTTCTTGACATCTTGTTGTTGTTGTTGTTCCTGTTGCTGCTGATGCTGCTGTTGTTGCTGGTTATGTTAGAAACGCACAATCTGATGTTTAAATTGCAAGGACGTTGTGTCGAGTCATTTTTTGTTTTCAAAATACTTCCATGCCCCCACCCTCAGAATCTAATGGCGCACCTCTTATATATCGTCATTTAAGATTGTTTTAAAATGCATTGGTTATATTGATTGTTCTAATATCACAAATATATAAAGCAAAACGTGTTTTCAAGTATCCGTACTTTTAAATAGATATACAATTTTCTTGGGTAACGGTATTCTGCTTTACTGTTGTATCTCTACCATTGCCTTTATTATGTTTGTCTTACTTTTCAAATCTCTGTTATTTTTTTTCTTGCAAACTTTGTCCTTTATACAACCGACTTACAGGTATATCGATTTCAAAATAGCCAACAAATTTCAAACGAAACGGAGGGTTTTAAATGCCTAGGGCATTCATCGATTGAATTTTAAAGTAACCTTAATTGCCCTAATGCAAAAACACCGAGTCATGAAGAATCGGGACAAGGTTGGTAGCATTTGTGATAGCTCACCTCGAGCTCACCCCGAAAGGGGGGACTTTGCAGATGATATCAATTTTGATTTTATCATTTCATCTGTTACAACATTTTCTAAGCTTTAAAATGACACCTTACTTGTTGAAATTGATCTAGGCTATCACATTTTACAACAAAAAATCTGCTGGAAATTCTTATTATTTTCTTTATTTTTGCTGCCTATTTTCATCAGTTTCTCGAAAAGTGTTCAAAGTCCCCCTTTTCGGGTGAGTCATCACATATATCATTCAATATGGGGTATTTTTCAGATAAATACTATTAACATCAGCAGTAGATGAGGCCTGTTTTGAAAAGGAAGTGAACCTCGGCGACGACGGATCAACATTAAACTTGCTTGTGAAATTCAGTACTTTGTGTACTGCTGATTCTGTCTCTATGTTATATTTCAAACAAACTTTATTTGGCCCCAAAACAAGATGTTATCTGGGAGAGGCAATAGCATGTTGATGAATGTCACATATCCAGTGCGAGAATACCAAAAATGAGTGCTTGACACAGATTAAAAAATAGGCAGGTTAAAATGTAATTCATCTTTTTATCGGAAATTATGAATTTATTTTGGAGATGAAAAAATGTATATAGTATTTGAGAAAATGCTATGTGGAAATAATTATAACGAATTGCTGAGAGATAAGGGTACTTAGAAATAAAAAATGTGCGTACAACGTGTTTGTTAGCTCTGAGGAGCTTGATTTTAATTTCAAAATACATATTGGTTCGTGAAATATCAGGTTTAGGCCCAGAAATACTAAGTCTTTATTTAATGAGATTTTAGAAAATTTAAAATGATATAAACAGTTTAAAAGTCTTTTTCAGTCTATTTTCTTCTCTGAACCAGAGCTATGTGTTGGTTACAGAGAGAGAAGTTTCTTCTGTGTATAATCTTTTTATTATTTTGTTATAATATAATTGCGTAGTACGATAATTAAATGTTTATTCTAAACTGTTAATTCGGCTGTAAATAAATGGATTTTAGTAATACAAAAACTAAGACAAGCAAACACGTTATTCTTCATTCTGAAAGAAGTGTTGTTGGGTTGGAGTTGATTAATTACAAATTTAGTAATTTGGTGTTAGATTATGACGTGGTCCCACAATGATCCTGATGCTTTCGCTAAGCTCTCGCAATGCATCGTGAAAGCATGATAGGAATCCATAGTGGGACCAAGTCTTTAGCAAAATGCGTCTTATCGGCAGACAGTTAATTAGCTATTGGTCAACCTTTGGGAGTTCTCAGACTTTACCAGACATAGATATTTGATTGAGGAAATATACTCTACACCGTGAACTATGCTATATTCTCCTTCGAGTAGTCACATTTTTCAAAATATTCACGACTGACTTAGGCCTATTCCTTGTTCTTAAACCCGTCAACAATCGCCACCTGTATAGCTATTTGACAATATAAATCGATTGTTAAGATTA
>JXSR01S008389.1:21249-31812 GCA_000969725.1 Ophiothrix spiculata
TACCGTTTGTGATCTTTATTCCCATATCTATTAGTAATACACAGTTGCATTAAGAAGGATGTGATATATATCGACAGCCAATATTTGACTTTGCTATGACTTTAGAGGGAAAAATCACAAATCGTCTTGATGTCATAATGCATGCTTATATGGAAGAAGCAAGGACTGTTGCATTAATATGCATTGCGACATTTCTAACCAGTGTTCAACATTAGGTATGATTTAACTGTAACAGTTTAAATGTCCAAAGGAATTTAACCTTTTGATTGAGATGGAAAAATACCGTCGTTTAACAACGTTAGATACATTTTTCGGTAACAAAATGGAGATCAGTACCATCTCAGGGCCAAGTGGATCCAGAAACTTGTTTGGTAAGTAGGGTGTATATTTTGTGAAGAAGTTATAGTTTAAACAAAAAAGTTGTTAAAATTATGTTTCTCTTGTTTTTTGTTTTTTTGTTTTGTTTTGTTTTTGGTGGTGGGGGGGGGGGGGCACTGGGTAAACATGTAGATCTTGTTCATTTGCAAATGTTTCTATTTTACCTTAAAACCTAAAGATCCAAAATGTGTATCTTTTATAATTGGAGTATTTACTCCTATTTTATAGACATATCTTTTGTTCGTTCGTTCGTTCGTTCGTTCGTTCGCTCTTTATTTCTTTTTCAATCTATTAAATATTTGTGTCAAGAATTTACAAAAAAATACAAACGTTGCGAAATATAATAACTTAATATTGAACATACTGACATTGAAATCCGCAAAATAGAATATCATTTATCATATATATGCCATATATCTCTTGGCCATGGAAAACTTGATATTTCCTTCAAATTTAGTTCTTATGTTTACATTTATTAATTTTCTTTTTTTATTTATTTATATGTATTTGATAATATATTTATTATCTACCACTTAATTTACCCAGCTTACGAGCTAGCAATTTCATTCATTTCTTTCTTTCTTTCTGTCTTTCTTTCTTTATTTGTTTGTGTATTTATATATATTAATTTTTTATTTATTTATTGTTTATTTATTTTTTTATTTTTTTATATATTTAAATGTTTTGATGAATATCATTCCTAGTGTATTACTCTGTGTGCATACTATCAACGTTTTACCGCGCATAATAGATGCAGAAATTGATACACTTCTTCAGGTAATCAAAGGTATGGCAATAGCAATTTCTTTTTAATATCTTCTAAATAGACACCAGACAAGAGCCCATTTACAGTTCCAAATTGTTTATTAAAGAACGGTTGGCTTAATGCTAAATTATGATGGAATAGCATCATTGCATAGGAGACATCGTATGTGGTGTCTCATTTGTTTGGAAAAAAGATTTTGCTTTCCAAAATGTTTTATACACTAGTCCTGCGGCTTTCCTTGTTGTTAAACAGTGCGTTTACTCTCCAGAATGAAAATAAATGCCTCGTGGTGTTTTTTTTTTCGGATATCACCTCCATAGTGATCATTTTGTCTGTGCTTCAATGATAAGGGTGTACCTCTTCACCACTTAAAAATAAAGCTTTCGTAGCTAAATAATTTCTTTTTCGAAAGTCAACTTTGTAATAAACATATATAAACAGTATTTAAATTTAAAAAATGGAACTCCTTAACCTGCTGTTACCAAAATTGAACCACATTTTGAATCTATAACAGCAGAAATAACAATCACTACATGTAATAACAACAATAACAGGGGCAGCGGCAATAGTAGTAGCAGCAACTATAACAAAAGAAGAACATACAGGTCGAACGAAAATAACCAACCACAACAAGAATTAACATAACTCAAAATTTGATAAAGTGCGTAAATTGCTTGATAAAATGTCAACCTATGAAGCCCGTAGCAACAACATAGTATAAAAATATTGGGCAAAAATTCTAGAACAAAATCAAAGATACTAAAAAAAGTCACAAAAAAGACGACATCATAGCCAAAAATTTGTATGTACAAGTAACCCGATTAACATAACCATCATCGTATTGCATTTACTGTGTTACAAGCATTGAACCATAATTCTAGTCGATGCAAATTGAGGCCCTGACTGCTAATAATCGTCATTCAATTCCCAAGAGCGTATCTTGTTGTTTTTGCTGACGTATTTCTAATTGAACATTCATGTGATTTCTGATCGCAGTTGCCTGCCTGTTAATGAGAGTACATATTCACCTACATGTTTACATGTGACCGTCCATCCCAAATGAGCCGCAAATGCAGCCGCTTGTCATTTACATCTTTTTAAACACTTGATTCCTGCAAATTACGACCGTATTTTCACCAGTAGCGTAAAATGAAGTTTGCTAAATTTACTGCTCGTTTGAAATGGATGGTCACATTTTCAGAAAATGTTAATCGGTGGTTAATATAACATTGCACATTTTTAAGAAAGTAACTATAAACCATGATTTTTATTTTCGTTATAAAATAGTTATGTTATGCGGTCCTGATTAATCTGTTTCACATATTTTTTGGGAAAATGTTTCCGTGCTTGTTTTATTTTCCGAAAAGATCATTAAAAATGAACTGATTGTTTATGTTTTATTTTTGTACCTTAAAACGATAGCAGTGATAGTGATATTTATATGCTAATGTTTTCTCTCTAGCTAAGAGCTAGATTTTATTATGAAAGCCATGAAAAAAAATCATTTGTATTAAAAAAAAAATATGTGGTTGTGGTTATTGTTGTCGTTGTCGTTGTTGTTGCTGTTGTTGTTGTTGTTGTTGTTGTTGTTTTCCAAGAAGGATGTAAATGAGCATAATAACAGTCTTTGAAAAAGAACAAATTGAGTTGACAGCTTTAAAGTAATAATGTTGGCAACAAATTGTTATACGTTAAAAGCTATCGTTTTAAAATGTTCAAATGCTTTTGTTACATTTTTTTTACCTTAACAAGCAAGCAGCAAGCAGAAAGTGTTTCGGAGTAATTGAACTTTGCAAAAGAAATGTCATTTTAATTTGTTCTATTATTGTGTTATATGTTGTTAATACCATGATCGTCCCACTTTTAAAATCTCTTAATTCTTTCTTTTATACTTTGTGCTAAACATCACAAGCATATCGATTACAAAATAAGTGATTCTTCAAGAGATGGTGGGTTTCAAATGCCTAAAGCATTCATCGATTTGATTTTAAAGTGACCTAAATTACTTTGATGCAAATACGGAGAAGATGAGTCACGATGAATAGGTTAGTGACATCGGTAAAATAACAAGTTAAATGGATATCAAAACTTTTATTTTTAGAAAGCATTCTAACAGCTTTCTGAAGAAGGAAGGCAACATTTTGACAAATTAGGTCTGGGAAATTCCCAACGTTTATGATGATACGGTTAAAGACTTGCAGGGTGATTCCAAAGTAACGTTTGTGACCAAAAAAGTGGAAAATTTCACTTTTAAATGGCTTTAGCTCCTAGCATAGACATTCTATCCACGAGTTTATTGTTGATAATAGTGCCCACTGGTGGGATCAATATATGTAGATGTTTGAAAATACAATAAATCGCTAAAATCCTGAATAAAGTCCATGTAACGTTCGGTAACGTTTGTGACCTCGCACGGATATTGATTTTTGCTCTAAATGACTTAAAAGTTCAATTTCTCTGACATGTTAGCGAATTTTGAATTGCGCTTTCTACAGATGATGGATGACATATTTGCAAATAATTTAATGAAGTTTTAGGAATTCTATTGTCAGGATTTCTTTTAATGCATTGTTTTGTTTGGTAACGTTTGGTAACGTTTGTGCCATTTTGATGTAACTTTTTGGTAACGTTTGTGACATTTTGAGTTAAAATTTGTGCTCATTCATGCACGGATAGAAAAAATTCAAAATTTCTGTTTGGAAAATACTTCTCACGTACCGAGTAATAAACGTATGACTGAAAAAACTGCTCATATGGTCGAATAAAAAATCTGATTTTTGGCTTGAAATCGGTTGAAAAAGGTTTAGTTTTCACTGGTATGAGCCTGCACCTTTGTATTTTTAAACATTAAGTCAATGGCCATCATAAGAAGGGTGTCATCTTCCTATGTCAGTGGCAGATGTTGTATTACAGATATTTGCCAATAAAAAGTTAGAAGATATCATCTGAGGCCAATAATAGGGAACCTATTTTAACTTGTCAAATTTGGTCACGACTGCTGCGATTAAGAAAGATTGATTTCACACCAGATTGGCTGGATCTGACGCTCTAGGCAGGTGATGGCTGCAGTCTCATATTTGATAGAAGACAAATAAAGTTTCATTGGGTATATTAGATAGTCTAGCAGAAAGAGATTATGTTAGTCTTTCCTTGGTTTTCCTTTTCTTCAGGACACAAAACCCAAAGTTAAATTTTTGCAAGTTTGTGTTTTAACGAACATAATACCAGAAAATTGTGCTTTTTAAAATATCTTTTCAACCAAGTTTCACTGTAACCCCCCCTATTTTTAGAACCGAACCTCTAATAGGGAAAAGAAACGTTCTTAACCAAATGAAATAAAAGGAGGAATTAGTTCCATATCGCTGTACAAAGCAATTATTTAAGATGTGTCCTCTTTTAATAATGTCATATTGTTTGGTGTTACAATGCTATAAACAATTTCCTTTATAGCAAAAGTTATTTTGATTTTAACCCTCCTCTTCCTAAGCCTTTTTCTGTAACACGTCTTCCTGAGGGGGGTGGCTCCCCCCTATGATTTTGAACTTATGACCCCCGAAAGTTATATTGTTTGATATTATAGTATAGGGTAGGGTCTCCTCTTTCCATTGATACCAAGATCATGAAAATCGGTTGAGGCGTTACGTAATACATACCGAAAAAAACAAGGACTTTTGGCAAAAATTGCCACTTTTTCAAAAAATCGTTATAAAAGTTTAAATGTCCGATTTTCGTCGTGTTTTTTGCTAATAAATGAAGGAATCAACAATTCAAACATGTTCTGTAAGTTTCAATTCAATGGCATGCATCAAAATGGCGATTTAAAATTTTCCGAGGTAGCAACCACTCCACCCCCCCCCCCCCCCCCCCCCGCCAATTTGACGGCCTACCTTAACCCCACCTTAGGTGGTACCCCTAATTTTTGTTCGTCAATTAACCAAATGCCCGGGGTCGCTTTGTTTTGCGTTTTGGTGCAATCGGCGATCATCCGTTAGGGGGGTTGTAACCTCCCCCCCCCCCCCTTAGGAAGTCAAGGTTAAACTAATCTGTGATTTTATAGGATCTTCTGAATAGGCTTATTGACACATAGCTGATTCAAAAACGTTCTTACCCAAATGAAATAAAAGGAGGAATAAGTTCCATAGCAATAATTTCAGATGTGTCCCTTTTTAATAACGTCATATTGTTTGTGATACAATGCTATAAACAACTTCTTCTTTTTTCGTCTGACATTTTGCTTCAAGATAAATTAGTCAATAACATATGAATAATTCAAGGGATTTTTATTTCATTGCATATAAGTTATTTAAGATCAAAATTAACGAATGGAGTATATCAAAGGGTCACGCTCTTGCATTCAGATAATGTTATTTGACTATCTTTAATCCAATAACATTTGAGTGATGTATTTATAATCAAATAACATACTAACGAGAGGTATACAATATTTTAGATTATCAGTACATTAGGGGAGCCCAGGTATAATGCTAACAGCATCAAAGATGCGCCTACTTGACTAGAAGTTCCATTAAGACATATAAACCGTTAGTGATTTTAACAGTGACACACACATGTTTTGTTATCTTATTTAACCCTCGTCAAGCCAAGCCTGTTTTTAACACGTCAGATTGAAAAGGGAGTTGTTGCAAACCCCTATATTTTGAGAACCGAACCTCTTATGAACTTGGTTTTCCTACCAATAGATAGATATAATTTTACCTATCCAATGTTACCCAGATCATCAAAATCAGCTATGGCATTACGTAATTATAACGTCATAAGGTATTTCCGGGTCGACAAATCGGGATTTTGGCAAAAAAAGGCTCCAAATCAAGATTGTCCTAAAACATTTCTAAATATCGAAATTTCGTCGAGTTTTTTACGCTAATATAGAAGGAAAATGGTGATTCTAATATGTCATGCAAGTTTGAGGCTTATAGCATGAATATATATTTTTTTTCAAAATGGTGACTTTCCGGACTTCACCAACCTCCCAACACACCGACTTTGACGGACAATCCAACCTGCACCATAAGTTTTTTGTCATTTAACTGTCTTCAAAGAATGTAAAAGAGATTAACCAGATGCCTAGGGTCGGTTACTTTTGCGTTGGTATGCAGCGGGGAAAAACCCACAAGTGGGTTGCAACCCCCCCCCCCCCACCCCTGGTTAGACGGGGTTTTTTTTTGTTTGTTTTTTTGCTTTTGTTTTTGTTTTAACTTTTACAACTGCAGATAATAAAAGAAAACAGTGCCACATTCCGTAAAGAATGCATGAGTATCATCTAAAGAGTGAAGAATTCTTAGACTAACATTCTGGATCAGGATCTGGAATTCGAACAGATTAAAATTATTCTTTTTTTCATACAACAAGAAAAAGAAGTCAAATAGATATAAATATTCCAAGAGTCTCTATTGCAATGCATTGCATTTTGTAATAAATAAAGATAACGTATGAGTAATATCAAAGGTCTTGCCCTCCCATTGGAATAATGTTATTTGACTATCTTTAATCCAATAACATTCCAGCGATGTATTTATAATACAATAACATACTAACAATGGGTATGAAGTACTCAGATTATGAGTCCTTTTAAGAAGATACCAGAGGAGGGTGGCCGTGACAACTATTAATGGTTGCCGTACGGTATCGTAGCCGATCCCCGGCTGCGTCATGTCCTATACCGCCTCTGGCGTAAGCCGTTCGATAATTCGTGGAAAAATACAACTTCCGGGATAGTCACTAACATTATATTCCTCGTAAAAAATATTATAAGATTAAAAAAAAAAGTGGGGTTCACGCGTGAACCCCAGCGAATTTAGAATTACATAATTATGTTTATTTAGAATTACATAATCATGTTTATTTGTAACACTTTTGTAATTTTTTGAGGAAAGGTAAAAATATTTTGTGATATTTTCTTCAATTCGTGACCCAATAGAAATACTCGTAAAACGTATCCTAAATTAGCGTTTTAGAAATCCCTCGTCCCTAAATTTAGAAGCTTCTATCAATCGTGTCCTGTGCCGCCTGGAAGATATGACAGAAAATGGTTTGGTTGCCCTCCACCAACCGACCATATTTTTCAGCCCGACCCAAACTTTTTTTTATTGAATTTTTTTTTTCCAAAAAAAAATATGCAAAACCTATCGTAAACTACAAAAAAAAAGTTATATTTTTAGCTTTTTTCGATATTCAACTCTCAAAATGTTTAAGATGCCCCAAATTACTACAAGAAGTATTTGATTGTTTTGATTTGGATGTCGCGGGGGAAGTTGTGAAGGCTGGAGCGGCCGATCGACCTAGCAGTACGTGGAAGAGTATTAAAAAAAAATTAAAAAAACCTTTGGAGCACTGGAGGGCAACCAAAATTTTTTTTTTGGCCTAATCAAAGATGCGCCTGCTAGACTAGCATATTATTGACGATCCATTACATTGTACATATAAGTGCCATAGCAAGGCTTTGTGGTATTTCTCGCAATAAAATTAAGTGTTTAACTAAGTGTTTAAGTCCATCTCAATTTTACAATAATTTTAGGATGCAACTTTTTTTTACATTAATTGTCGACAGTGACTTTTGAAGCTGCTTTAGGTAATGTTTCATTGCATACCTTTCAACATTCTTAAATTCTGATGCGGGAGTCTACCATAAAGAGAAACATTTACGCAGGGGCGTCGGAAGCGTGTGGACCATGTGGGATTTGGCCACACCACTTTTCAACCAGAAAAAATAATTAAAATTAATTTAATGTGTTTTTTTATGGTCCTAGCATCGTAACCATAAAATAGTACTCGTTTTTAGTAACTACTCTCTTCTGCGGCTTATTTGTTTACTTATTTTTGATAACTACCACTTTTACCAGTGACCGCACCAGTTTTATTTCCTTCCGATGCCCCTGCATTTACGGACAACTGACATATGAGGCCAAAAAGATGCACCCGAAACTGTTTGAACAGCTTTGAAAAAGGTCTCTCTAGCGCACATACGACTCATAACGATCTCATAATTCAATTTCTGAACCAAAATTGGATAAAAAATCTATTTTTGAAACGTTTCTATAATTTTTTTCTGTAATACAACTATACGCATTGCCACCTATAGGACATTTTCATGCTATAGCGGGACAATGCGGTAGAATTTATCGAAAACTGGAAGATTTGGCTTAAAATGAAAACCCGTTCGGGAGGGCGAGAGGACTAGCAAAAATCGGGAGACTCTCGCCTAAATCGGGAGACTTGACAAGTATGTCATTGCTTTGGAATTTACAATAATGTTTTGAAAGAAAAACCGTAAATATACTGTAAATCGAATGACATAGAAGTTAATATGGTGATTCATCGATATGTACCTATACCACGTGTATCAAAAAATAATTGTGCACGGATTAAAACTGATCTTGACCTTGATAAAAGCACCGATTCATACATTTCTTGTAGTAAAGCAGATTTAATAAGCTTTTAAATGCAGACAAAAATGATAGAAATCGGATGAAAAATAAAAAAAGATATGACCATTTTTGTGAGTACGTCTCTTTCAGATCATAAAGCCATAACCCGTAATTGTGATATGTAATATCATTTTCTTGAAATGAAACTTTGCTCGTATTTGGTAGTAAGCACTAGAATTGCGAATCTGTAAAAAAATCAATTTCGGCAAATTACGACCTTGACATGTATTTTCACCTGTAGCGCAAAATGAAGTTTCTGGCATTTACTGCTCATACGGGCTGGACGGTCACATATGTGACCGTCCATCACAAACTAGCTGTAAACGCAGTCTCTTGGCATTTCGTACCGTGTACATGCAATTGAATAACGCACTACGCGATACGCAGAGTGCAACTAGACGAGTTTAATGAACGTTCGAAAGTTATCAACTGCCCGATTAGATTGACGATTTCAACGCGTACTTAACGCGGAGTGTATGGATTTATTTTATTTTAATTTCTATCTATTGGATCTGATTTTATAGCAAATGTAAATCCATGAACCTAAAAAATTTAAACATTGTTACTTACCGTGTTTGCAAGGTTGCCAAGCTACAAAGTCCTGAGTGGTATTATCGTTAGACGATCATATGGTTCTATTTTCTCTCTAAAAGCATGTTAACAGACAAAGAAAGTCGTTAGATAAACTACTGTATCGTATAAGTTGAAATACAAAAATATATTGAGCAATGATATTTAACCCAATGTCTCCGATTGAAATATACACGGTATTCCAAACGAAATCGTTTTACTTAATCGATTTTAAGTATTTGTTCATTTAAATCTTATATTTAACAAGTTCAGCAAATATGTTTTTATCAATTATAATAAAAAATAAAATTCTATTAATAAACGTTGATATTATTTTAATTTATTAACGCCACTAATATTTCAAAATTTAAAAAAAAAATCCATTATCTATTGTTTTGAACATCCAGCACTATAATCTTTTGCTATGTACTTGCTACAAACAGTGAATACAACTTAGGGATATTTTATTTTCTCTTCTAATTGCAATTTTGACTACGAATATCTGTATAATGAACAAATTCTTATATTTAATTCTGCCTCGAATAATTGCGCCATATAAATACTCCTAAGCTTGTAAAGTGTAATTTATTTTATGATACTGATTATTTTTCATATAACATGGGGTTTTCCCTGCATCAAAATGATTATCAATATAAAAGATTATCAATATAATGCCTAATTAGTAAATTGGTTTTTTCAATGCATGTACAAAATTGTTTGTAAATTTTGCGTAGTAAACATGATGAACTAGACCTTGTGGAACCAATCATCAAACATGTCTTCTTATAACGGTAAATATATTTGGAACAAATAAACAAAAGGAAAATGGAATGGAACAATGAATTTGAATAGCTACTTCTGACTCTTATCTATTTTTCAATCGTTAATTTATCCTTTTACATGTTTCAAGCATGCTGCATGAAACGCATTAAAGCATAGTTTGTCATTACAGGCTTACGATACTTTATGATCATTAATATCCTACTTTTTGCAGAATGCTAGTTTTAACAGACTTGATGGTTTCTCTTATCAGTAGGTCACGTTTTTAAGGGAAATAGATTGAAAGTTAGTGAAATAACACCTTTTTAGTCAATCCAGTTGCAATTTACCAGACATTGCATTTACCATAAAGTGCATTACACTCAGCCATCAAGGGATGCATTTTTTAAATTTGATTTCTGGCATTTCGGTATTTCTTCATACGAACAAAGAGGGTTACCCTCTCCCCCCAACGAACCGTTTTTGGCCATCAGGGTAACTGAAATACAGTAGATTATTACAAGCAAGATACCGTATATGAACATATAGGATATGTTTTTCTCTTTCAAAGGAAAAAATCTATCAACGTGATTCACCTGGTATGTAACAAATTTTCATTTTCATATAAAATTATAACAATGCTTT
>JXSR01S008390.1:0-14283 GCA_000969725.1 Ophiothrix spiculata
TCCGTAGTTCGATCGTGGACCGGTCAACCGGTGCACTTTCGTGTAAAGCCGACCGTGTAACGTAAGAGAAAAAACACGGTATAATACAAGCTTAGCTTTAATTTTGTAAACAAACTAAAAAAAAATTGTAAGAAGTTGTCAAATTCGACAGACGTGCATGATGATTCATTTTCATGACATGTTCAAATGAAATATGACTTGCTCGAGAAACACAACCCAAAAAACTTCGTTTTTGGCTTGAGGCAAGTTGTGCAATACAGCCTATCACATAACGGCCATTTGTGCATAAATTGAAAAATACAAATGGTGCATGAAAAAACAAAAATGTTTTATTCCATATTGAATATGATATTCATGAAAATAACCTTTTGGAATTAAATTTATGAAAACAGCACTGTTAAGATCAGATAAATCAAACGGTATATATTGTTTGTTGACATGGTTACCGTTTGTAAACATATCTTCAAACATCATTTTTGTGTGACTAACAACTTCGGGAAGTGTTTAAAATAGGTAAATTTATTATAAATATCCTTTGTCATGTTTGTGGAGTGTCGCAGTTCGTATCTGATAAATATGATCATTTTTTGGGATATATCATATTGGGTATGTGCAATTATGCGACAGGTTTGATTACAGAGCTTGCTTCTGGCTGTGGTATACCACAGCCAGATATTTCGGGTAAAGTATGACTTACGATACGATTCGCATGTACAGTATTTTTAATCATGTTAATTAAGTTTCTCTGTTCGTAGGTTTTTTTGAGAACAACGCTTAACTTTTGCTTAAGTTCATGAAGTTTAATAGACTTTTTTAATTAAAACTAATAAACGCATGCAAAATCATAATGATAGACTTTTCATGCTTGTCCTTACGCCGACCAAATCGGGTCTCGCGGTAAATCAAAATTGTCAAAGTTTAGCCACTAATTTATGTCACTTAAAATGCAAACTTACTCACAACCATACCCAGTTCTGGGAGGATAATTTTTCTGAATTATCCTCCTAGCTTTCAGCCTGACATGAAAAGCTGTGTAGTAAACTGGCATTGTTTACATTCTCCAAATAGCCCGTTCTACAATATTTTTGAAGCTTAAAGTCTATGTAGTGTTTCCATGTATGCCCAAACTAAAATTTATAACATAAAATTAAAAATCACTTACCTACTCTGAAACTTATAATATAAATACATTCCATATCCTTCATTCCTCAAATTTCTGACACATGTCAAAGTCTGTCAAAATGGCTGTCATGTTTTACAATGGAAAATGACATAAATTAAAATTCTGTAGAATTATCCCAATGATAAAAAGTACATGTGCCATGTAGATGATATATTTAACCATGATTTGTACAGGAAGGCTTTGGTTTTAAAAGACTTGGAAATAGTCTAAAATGAAATTGACCTTTGACTTCAATATTAATTGAATGTGTCTTTTCACAGCTCGAAATTTAGTTGAAATCGGTGCTGTGGTACCCGATGCCCCATTACCTTAATTACCTTTTGTTACGGAATAAATTGTATGCTTGATTTTAACGGAAACGAACCACTGACTAAATTTCGAGCTGCCGGAAGACAAATTCATATTAATTAGCTATGCAAGTTTCTGATTGACTCTCTCAATACCATGTGATTTGGAGGAGGGATTTTCAACAAACAAATTCCATGTGCTTGGAACCATTGGGGCGTTACTCTGTGATTGGGGTTTCCAGTGGCTAAGTTCAAGGGTTTTTATTGATATAAGTAAACATTTGGCCTTGGGTATGGTACTATATATTCTCATATACAGAGGGTGTTTGCTTTGGATAATATTTATGTAATGAATATGTTTTATGACTTTTGACCTTACTTTTGACTTTGGTTATGGGGCTTATTGAAAAAAGTATTTCAAATAGGAATAGCAACTTATGATCAAGGTAAATTTTAACCGAAGGCATTTGCCGTCGGTGCCCCTACCAGTTGCCTTGATGCCCTATTACTTAGCAATGCCTAATGCTATTCTTTAACATGTAATTGCCTTCTAAAACAGTGTGCCCTTTCAAAATTGCCTTGAAATGGGGTGCCCTTCAGAATCCTTAAAATTTACCCTGCTAATTACGGACTTATGATGAAATGGTGCTTTAAGGTAAGCTTACAACTTTTAACTCTAACATTTTTGGAATAAACTTAACATTTTTGAAAAACAATTTATGACAAAATGAATTATGAATATCTTAACTTTTATGTATGGTGCAAATTAAACATGAAATGAATTGATACATGACATGATAAAAATTGATGAATATTTGTTGCCTAGTCAAGCATTTTGGAAAGTGACTCTATATGCAATTCCTTACACTTGGGAAACAATTGGTTCTGTCATACACGTGTAACTCACAATTTGCCTATAATCCTGTTCAGGAGACTCTACCGTGTGTTGTGTTTATTTTAAATCCAAAATCTGAGGTGGTTAAAACGATGAAAAAGTGAAAAAGTTCGCTTGATTTCTCACAGCGCAACATTATTCTGTGTTGACAAACAGAATAACACATGTGCTTTTTTCGATTGTCGCACGACTCATTGCCATTTCCGGTAGTCCGAAGTGCTCATCCATTAATACTTGATCGCCTACATTCTCCGTTTAATGTCTGAGATAATAGAACATTGAAAAAGCAGGTTACACTGTTCAAGGTTTTGACCAACATTATTTTGACACTAAGTGTACTTACATCATGATAGTTGTATAAATATAATCCAGTAGATTTCTCACTACAACTGATGTTTATCTTGTCCACATTTTTATCAAATCCGCTAAAATTCATCAAAATAGAGTGGCACTAAACTGACCAAAATTTACTTTTCGAAAAATCACAATATGTTTAGTGCGCAAACGCCGATTGCCTCATTAATTTTATGAATCCTTCCGACTCCAACAACTTATCCACTACGTTCCGTTGTTCGTGAGAGCAAAATGCGCCACAACAGGGAGTGGAGGATTTAGTCTAAAATAGCGTTAGCATTTCCAAGAAAATTGTTTTGATATTATGACATCGCGAGAGATCACAATATAGCACTTTGAATATGACTAAAATTTGTCTAAATTCAATAAAGAGCAATAATCAATAACAACAATATTTATTTATACAGAGGAAAAATAAGACGGTAAGTTGTGAAATCGAAATAAAATCACCCGACACCAACTTGCTGTCGGCATAACCCCGCTATATTTATACACTATGTTACGTAGCGCTAGTGGACAGAAGAGACACAGCGCTACATCGAGCTACATTTCCGGTTGCCTCCAAATATTAATACACTGTGTTTTTTTCATAAATATTTGCACTTCTAAAATCATCATGAAACTTAAAGATGTATATGTAATCTCGATTAAAATTATTCAAATCAATATTATGACATTGTTTATTTAATTTGTTCTTTTCAGCATTTTGGGTGAAATATAACAGAATTACATTTTTTTCGACCGTACATTAAATTACAAAATTATGTTACCGAAAAAGAGGCATCGTAACTAACTATGGAAACCTAATTTATTCTTCATATTTTAATATGATGGTAAATTATGTACGGTCGCAAAAAATACAGCTAAATCAACATGCCACAAATCAAAAGAAAGCAAAGGGATTTTCAAGGGAAATATTGATGTTTCATTGTCAAAAGGTTGAGCAATGTTGACAATTGATATATCATTTTAAAGCTTCTAATAACAGCATTCTTAACATGGTCTATTCAGAAAAATTATTTTTCTTAACTTTGCACGGGTATTGGTGGGAGCAGGTCACAAATAATTAGTACATCATAAATGAGAACATGTTGATTCAAGTGTTTGTATTTTGTTCTTGTCCTGCAGGTTTTTATAGGCTGACAGTGGTGGCTGGAAGACAACAATGTTGCCATCAGATATTGCAAGACTTGTTCTTGGTAAGTTACTGTAAGGCCATGTGTTTTAACCTCACCGAATTTTCTTTACACACCATATTTTGCTTCGCGCGACATGTATTCACCTTCCATCAGGCATATCTCAATAACTAAACCCCCCCAGATAGTAAAAGTATACATTTTCTGAAAGGAAATTTAACAAGGAATCCAAAAATGCAGTCAGCAACTGTGTGTGGTATAAGATTTTAATGTTGTATTTATTAAAACAACGAAAAAGTTGACCTAAAAGTGATCCCCTAAAAAATTGTCAATTTACTTTCTCTTCTGTTTTCTTGTCATTTTCTTATAGCTCAGAATAACAGCTTTCCAGCAATGTATGATTCCCTCACACAAATATAAGATATAAAATAAAATTGTCAACCAAAATTTTTTTCCCAATTTTTTTTCGAGTATATTTTCAGTAAATAATCTACAGTAACTATGCCCTACATCTGACACCTTATTTTACTTTATTTTCGGATTCCTTGTTCAATTTCCTTTCAGAAAATGTATACTTTTACTATCATTGGAGGTTTAGTTATAAAGATATGCCTAAAAGAAGACAACTTAATGTCGCGCAATGTAAAATATGGCATTTGATACAGTCAGGTATGCTAAAAACACATCAATAATCCAACTACATGTATAAACCTACTTAAACTAGGTTGCCAGTTTTAACAAATAGTTTGACAAAATTTAATGAATAGCTCATGGTGTTAGCTTTCTTTTGACACCAAAATCACAGTATTACAAGGAGGTTAAGTGATTTTATTGACTTTTTTCAAAATCAAGATGGGAAAACTGAAGTTTTCCATTGACTTTGTATTGGGTGAGCCGCTTCCTGATGAGCCGCTTCCTGTGCCACCCTTGGTATTTTCAATTCAAACTGTCATAATTTTGTTTCTGTTCAACCTAACTAAACCAAACTTCACATAAGTATTAATTAATGTTTTAGCTTTGAAATGACACCAAAATCATTGCAATACCTTGAATATTTTTGAAGATATGACAGAAAAACAAACATAACATAGCAAAAAATGTAACAAAACCACCCTTTTTGATGTTGAGGTCAAAACGCATGGCCGTAAAGAAAGAAATATTCACGGCATGAAATTTTTCGCTCCAAGTAACAATAGGCCATCTTAACAAAATTAAATATGTGTGACATTTATAAGCAATGAGAGTAAACACAATGAATATTTAGTATGTGACATCAGCAAAAATACATCCATGCATATGTTTAAAATTGTTTTTAGTAATGATTCTGGGTTGTTTTTTTCACCATTATACCGATCATCACGAGCAGCGTTGTAAAAATTCCCAGCAGGGTTATTTGATTTAAATCACATCACCAATTTAAATTGTGATTTAAATCACCTGATTTTTTAAAAAAAGCACTAATTAATCAACTTTAAAAAAAAATTGTTTTGTTTATATGTCAATTTTTCCTTTTTTGATTTTTTTTTCAATTGTCAAAGTCATTGTATTTTCTCTATACACATTCTAGAGACAGTTTCAAAGAACACTGCACCCTCTTTAAGGTTTGTCAGCATTTTTGACTTTATTAGACTGCCAGTTATAAACACTCTTGATACTTATGACTGTCAAATGCTCAACAAAGAAAGCTATACTAAAGTTACAAAGATTTGTCTGACTGTAAAATGTATCTCAAGATTATTTTTCACTCGATCACAGTCTTTTTGCCTTGGTGATTTTCTAACTCTGCATTTACGCGAAGGTCAAAATATAGGTTGAACAGCTAATCGATATTGGCCCAATCAAGGTGACGTGCGTAAACGCAACTAAGGCTTTGAAGGTTGCGTAAACGCAGAGGTAGGGAATCACTGGGGGGAAAAGTCCTTGAACGAGTCAAAGACAACCTTCAGACACATTAGGCCGAAAAAAAAAAATGTTTGTTTGCCCTCCGCGACCGACCCTAAAATCCAAAAATTTTGGTCGGGTATTTTAGTTTATTTATTTTTCTTCAAACAGGTAAAATAGGATTTTCGATGGAAAACGTAAAATTTAGCAGTATAAAGTCACATAAGTATAAAATGCATATTTCCTCTAAATAAAACCATGTAATGACATCATTCTTTAAAATACATGTGAAGAGTAAAAAAAAAAAAGATCAACCGACCGACCGACCCAAAATTTTTATTTTTCCACTGGAAGGCAAACAAACAATTAATTTTTTTTGGCCTTATAGGAGTGAATATGAAAAGATACCATACATCGTGAATATATTTCAAAGTAGGGTACATCATCTTATTAGCAATATGCTTTTTGTATCCTTTTCACAGCGTACCTCCAAGAAGAGGGATTGCAAACAACATACCATGCCTTCTTGACAGAAAGTCCTCATTTAGAAGAGATTAGACGCAATCCAAGCGCCACCATTTTGGTAAGATACTCAGTAGTGATGGGCTATATCAGTTCCTTGCCTTGCCTTGCCTTGCTGGCTATGTCAGCCCATGTTGGCTGTAGCCCTCCTCATGTAAGTGCCACTGTTCTCTGTCATCTGCCACTCTTGTCCAGGTGGTACCAAGGTAGGAGGTGATGTCATCACGCCAACGCCGTTTTTGCCTGCCTCTCTTTCTCTTCTCTGTTCTTGGTTGCCACTCAGTCAGCCTTTTAGTCCACCGATTGTCTCGACTCCTGATCACATGTCCCGCCCAACGCCATTTACTGCCTTTTATCTTCTTTATGATGTCTATAACTTGGGTTTTTCTTCTGATTTGTGAGATTCATATTTTGTCTCTAAGAGTAACGATCAGCATTCATCTTTCCATTGCATGCTGTGCAGTTTTGAGTTTCTGTTCCAAATATTTTGTTGTTGTCCAGGTTTCACAACCGTATGTCATTGTTGGTAGAACGCACTAGTTAAAGTGCGTTCTATATCAGTTCGGCAGAACTCAAAATTCCGATACTTATCTGAATTTGGATTTTAAAAAGGGCAAAAATGTCTGAAACGGGTCGAAATATATATACGTAAATGTGTACACGATCCGCGATGGGAAATTGCAGATTAACCATTCGTAAAGAGTTCTAATGATTAATCCCTGAATTAATACAGCCAAAGCGAGGCGCATCAGCTATGTCATCATTCCATTAAAACGGCAATTATGGCGATGCACAGGGCAATGAATATATTCTGCTTCTCCGCCCACCATAGCGGTATGTGCAAAAGAGTCAACAACATTATCACCATTTTTTATCTAATTCTAACAAAGTTTTCGCCAAATTGTGTTACTTTCTGTGGTCTGGACATTTTTCGAAGCATGTTCAATGGAATCTGCACAGATGAAAATGACATTTGCACAGGAAAATTTAATGGTAGATGCAAGAAAGATTTTCCACATGTACTTCACAGCTTGCGCTATCAATTTGATATGCGCCATCGACAGGCGTTTCAGAATTCGGATACTCTCCATATCCTAAATCTGATACGGGTATCAGAATTTGATATATTTTTGATACGTGGGTATCCAAATTCGGATCGTATCCAAATTGTGAGTTCTGCCAAACTGATATAGGGTGTAAAATGGCAATGCTTCAGATTAATGAGAGTAAAACCTTATTAGATGCAGCTTCTGAACTATTGGACACATTTTTTTAAAACTCCGTCAAAATTTGAGGGGGAGCCGGCCAAAAAATGATTTTGCTATAACCAAACCATTGAGCTAAAACCTGTGTAATTTCTTAAGGAAGTACTTCGATACAGGTATGTATACAAAGGTGCCGTCATGGTCTGTTTAAACTATTTTTGCCTAAAACAGACATTTTTAGGGACACTAACATTCAGATTCTTTCAAAATTAGAAAAATGAAATCCTTGTCAAGACAAACATAGGAATTGACACCAAAATCTTTGTACTAGGTTACACAGAAGTTGAAATTTATATGGAATTTTGATGGAAGTCCAACCCGTAACCAAAAATTGTTTATTGGCTGGATCCCTTCAAATTTTGAGCAATTTCTCTGAATAAGTGTTCAGGAACACAAGCTGCATCTTTATATAGTGGACCACTTATACAAATCAATACTACACGGTTACATGTGAAGTTGTGCAATCTATTACATGTACTTCTGAGAAATTGGTTCTGCGGTGGACACAAAACCTCCAAAATCAGAGGTAATGTGTACATTTTAAATAGTTTATCTTTTTATCAATACACACACACACACACAAAAGTTTGGAAGTTCTGTAGTGAAAGCAAAATGTCCAAAATGGATAATTTATAACAGTTGTGGAGCACATTATAAATTTACTTTAAAGCGAGATCAGGGGGTCGCTTGCTGACGCTTGTAGTAGTAGAAGTAGTAAGCCAAGATTTTAAATCCGGTTTTATCCCCATCACAAGGTGGCCAGATTCACCTCTCACTTGCGGCAACCGTCCTCACTCCCTCCCTCCACCTCCCCCAATTCAATGCGTCCTCCCTTCCTAACCCAACCCTCTTACTCTCCTCCTCCACCTGCATCCTCCGAGTCTTCTTCAGTCGCCCTCTCCTCCTCAAACCACCCATCATGAAATCAAGGGCCCTTTTAAGAACATGCCCTTCATCCTTTAAATAGTTTATCTTTTTATCAATACACACACACTCACACAAAAGTTTGGAAGTTCTGTAGTGAAAGCAAAATGTCCAAAATGGATAATTTATAACAGTTGTGGAGCACATTATAAATTTACTTTAAAGCGAGATCAGGGGGCCGCTTGCTGACGCTTGTAGTAGTAGAAGTAGTAGTCTTACTCTCCTCCTCCACCTGCATCCTCCGAGTCTTCTTCGGTCGCCCTCTCCTCCTCAAACCACCCATCATGAAATCAAGGGCCCTCCTAAGAACATGCCCTTCATCCTTCCTCAGCACATGGCCATACCATGCACGCTTTTCTCCCTCGCCAAACTGTCCACTGCTTCTTCCACACCCAACATCTGCATCAAGTCCTCAAGTCTTCTTCCTATCCCTCAACTTCACACCGCACATTGATCTCATCATTGCTCTCTTTGCCTTCCTCAAAATTCCTATCTCACACAGCTCTTATACACCTTTCCTTTTATCATCAAAGGAAATCTTTTCCCAAGTAACATCTCTCCACATTCCCTAAACTTCACCCTCCTATACCTCACTCTGGCTGTCACAGCAGCCTCGCATCCTCCGCCCCCGCTAACTTTATCCCCCAGGTACATGAACTCCTTCACCGTTTCCACCTCATCGCACAACTTTTCCACCTCTTCCCCTGACCCTTTATCTCCTTTCTTGCATCATCCACACACAAAATTCCTTGCCAAACTTGGAGTCACCTCTCTTGATCTTTGTACATTTTTGTACATCTCCCATGGATCCATTTCTCACACCACACAGAGTTTGCCATGTTGTTCACCCTCTTTCCACATATGCCGCATGGATCTATTTTACTCACTGACACCACTCCGTCCCGCTCACCAACACTTTTGTCTTCCCCGTATTAACCTTCAGACCTTTACTCTCAAAGGCTGTCTTCCATTTCCAAAACTTCTCCCTCAATCCCTCCATTGTATCATTCATTAAGACCAAGTCATCAGCATACAGCATCTCGTACATATCAAACCTTCTTTAGCACTCTCTGTGACCACATCAATTACAATTGGATAGAGAAGCCCACCCTTCAGTGTAGCATGAAACTATTTTTTGTTTTCATTTCTTTTTCCATACAGCGTCCCAGTACCAAAAGTCTTGTTGCAACTCTTGAAGAATATGAAGATATAAAAGACACAGGTAAATTGCCTATATTATTTCTGGGATGAGAACTTATTAACCTTTTCCAGAAAGAAGTCTGTATTGCCTTCAAACCAAACCAATCATTCAACTGAATTATTAGTCTCATCAGTCCAAGCTTACAAAAGTTTATACCAATCAGACTGTGCTTATTTTAAAGGGGCATTGGACAAAATTTCGAAGTTTTATTTATAGATAATTTACACTTCATACGTTAGATAGTAACAGATTATTATCAGCTATTGGCAAAATTTTGATCAAAACCTTTTGAATTTTATTTTGTTTGTTGATCTTGGGTATGAGGCTATTCTCTAAACATATTTATTGATGCTATATATCAAAAACAAAAAGAGTCCAAGGTTTGTTTGTAAAACATTTTCACATCATAGATTGCAGACAAATCAAAAGAATTTTGGAGTTTGCATTAGATGTCCTAGATTGCCAATTTTAGAAATTCAACTATAGAGGGCAGCATTTATCATTGTCGACAACAATAATTTCGACAACAATAATTAAATCTAAAAGATTATCTAAATATTTTGAATAGTGGTTGAATTTGACAAAGAAACTTTCCATGCAGTCATTATTACCGCTTATCAAATGATGCAAAAATCTCAAAATGCTTCCAGGGGAAAAGTTTGGGGATGATACTGAACTTGGCCAATGCCCCTTTAATTCATATTACCCATCATGTATCAACATACAAACAAACAAATGACTAACGTTTGCAAATTCCTTCCAAATGCTGATCATGATTTGTCCCTTTAGGGGCTGCCTCAAAGTTCAACCAAACTGAACCGGCAGTTCTAGGCAGTTATCATTGTTCAGAACAATAACAACCGGTTCCGGGGGCGGGGAGGGGTAAACCGCCTGTTCAAATTTGAATTGCTACCATAATTATAATTTACCACTTTGATTTTTTTCATTGTTCCAGAGAAGGGCAGAACTGCTTCTGACAGAGTGCTGACTGGGCTTTGGAAGAAATTTGACAGTGTGATCGGACAGATTAAGTAAGTTTGATGAATGGAAACTTTGTTTTATATATCAACTATTTCATTTTGCTATATACACTCTAAAAAACATGTCTATCTTACGAGATGACCCACATGCATAAATGAAGTTTCAAACCAATTGAATTTTTTTGGCAGCTATTCAAGGGTTTAGCCAGAGAGCCGCTCAACCGTCATTTGGACGGCTGATCACGAAAATGGACGCCCTGTAAAAGGCCGTCCAATAAGGGTCCAAAAATGTGTTTTACCATATGAAATTTAATGTTGAATGTTAGTATTTATCTTCAATAATCATCAGCATCACAAAATCTGATCAATTTATGTACTTTGTGGACTTCAAAATGGGCTTTATACCACGTTGTGTCTTCGTTCGTTTGCGGGAAGGTCGCTATGTTGGTTTAACTTAACCATCGTCGTCTTTGTCAAGTATGAATATTGATCATGCTGACGTCAAAATGTCTTGATTGATGTTGGCCTGTTCATCCGGCCACAAATTTGGACACCCTTTTTTCAAATCCTGGCTAAATTCTTGCAGCTATGACAAAACTATTTTATCAGAAACAGGATGGCTCTAGAAAAAAATGTCTGTACAACAATAATGGTGACATTTTCAAACTTCTAATGGTGACGGAGTCGCTATTCTGGAGTCTTGTTTACATAACATAATGACATAATCTGTATGTCCAAATATTGTCATGAAATCTTGCCACATGCCAAGATCATATCCATTTTGACTGTCCTGACTTTCTCCATAATATCTTTAACCCAGCTTTTTTGTCTGAAGATTTTATGATTTATGATCCTGTCTCGAAGTGATAAGTTCATCTTTCCATTGCTCCTTTCTGCCTCTGACCCATATGAAGAGTTTGTTTCCCAAAGGGCCTAAATCCATCTATTAAAGTACAATTTGAGAAAACCAGCAAAAACCTTTTTATTGTTGTGCAAACATTACTTTTCAAGTTTCTGCTGCTTTACATTTTAGGAATTGGTCCTCTTACTAAAATGACAACACAACAAGGAAATCAGAACTTCTTTATTTATTTTTTATGTGAAGCTTTATTTTTACTTGGTAGTGGATTTAGGCTCTTTTGGAAATAAACTATGGATTTAGGCCCTTTATTAATACAATAATACACACCATTTATAGAGCGCCTTATACAACTGTTTCAAAGCGCTGATGCCTATTATTACGCTGCCGTCAAGAAACCGTCACAATCATTTCGCATTCACCTAGGAGTCCATGCACTTAGATTGTAATGTTTCCCATAACAGCTTCCCAATAACGCTCGGGTAGACGAAGCAATGAGGATTAAATGCCTTGCCCAAGGACATAACCCGTTGACCGTAGCGGGGCTCGAACTCACAAACTGATTCGGAGTCCTGCTCTAGACCACAGGAGCTCCCCTTTTGGGAACAAACTGAGATTTTTGTGCCCTGGTAAGGTCAATGAAAGCAAGGTCTGGGGAAAATAGTTTGGTTCCATGAAATTACTACTATAGTGCTACAATATGCCACCAATAACTCAATTTTGACCAAAAGTGGATTTAGGCCCTTTTGGAAACAAACTCTTCATTATGCTGTTGCTATAAGTACACATTGGTTGAACAATTTCTTTCTCAGTGACTTTTTTGTCCATCAGCAAACACATGCGGATGATCTCAACTAATGATTGGTTATTGTGCATTTCATAATGCATTTAATAGATTAATTTCTTTGCTGTGTTTATTTTCTAGATACAAATACCAACCTTCAGGTAATGCTGCAGAGATTCAGAGCAGTAAGTATGGTAACATGAAATCATTTCAAATTGTTAAAAAAGTAGCTTTTTTGTGATATTTGAAAAGACATTTATCGAGTTCAATTCTCTAGTTTACGTTTTTGTTAACAAATTGTTGGTTCCGAACAATAAAAAAAGCAGGCTTTTAGTTAGAGTTTTAGTTAACAAATTCTACTTTACTGATATGTTAGGGGAACAATTAAAATATTAGCATTTAAATGCAACTTTTTAAAATTAGCCACCATTGACAAGAAATGATCCATGGTAATCTGTTGTAATTATTTGTAGAAAATAATAAGTAATCATATTGAGGCGACACTAATCAATAGTATATACCAAGGTGTCAAGCTGCATTACATGCTTCGATACTCATGATGTGATTTCAATCATCAGCTCGCTATTTAAGTATTAATGTAATCACAAACACTTGTTGCACAAAGTATTTTGCACCTCAGAAAGAACTATAGCTGACCAACTCAAATAATATTTCACGTGGTTGATATTTTCAACCAATTTACAAATTTGTTAACTACTAGACTCTTTTCTTTGTCTGAACGAAATGTGCCGTTAAATTGCACGTCTGTGAACATTTTCTCTTGTAAAATGACCGCGTTTCTATTGTTCACCTTTAGCGGATTTGATTACAAAAACTGAATTTCACGGTAGTTAGCTTTACAAATTGTATTAAAATCATTTGTAATTGGTTTACAAAATTGTCAGTCGCTACGTGCAAATCTTTTGTAAATATGAATAGACTTTACAGTAGGATTACATGGACTGGTAGACGCGATGGAAATGAATTACAATTTACACATGCTAATTTAACAAATATGAGTAACAATTTTGTTAACAATTTTGTTTACTGTCATAAACTCAATATTTGAACTCGAGAACTGAACAAAGGGAAGCAGAATCAGATGCTGATGCTATTACATTCCGGACAATTTTCCAGATTTTGTACGCATACCAATTCTAGTATGGTTAAACTTTATCAGGAAACAGTATCTTGACAAGCTTCGCAGTTACAGCAAATTACAGTTACATTTTTAAATTTCAAATTTGGAACAGTAATTGAAATCAGAATTTCAAAAATTCAAGGATTTTGTTTTAGTAAAGTGGTAGAAAGTTGCATGAAAATGGTTATTAAAAGGGTCAAAATGTGTATGAAAAGTGAGATTCAAGTTTCAGCACCTAAAATATCAAGAATCTTCTCCAAGGGGAAAATGTTCTCCCTCCTACCAAAATTAGTATCGTATCAAGACTAATTTCTTTTGTTCTAGATCTGTATGCAAGTGACATCTCTGTGTATTTAAAGGAGCTTGTCTGTTTTGCCCCAAAAATTATACTTCAGTCCTATGTGAAAGATCATCCCTAAACATGCTAAAGAGGCTTTAATTCAAATCTCAAATTGGTCCAACCATTATGATTGTTTTGGGCAAATTTGTATTTCACAGTTGACAATGAACTTCACTGTGTAAATAGACACATGCTTACACGTATCCCCAGAACAGAACATGTTTCATGCGTGCGATTTGTCATGGATGGTATTAAAGAAAATATGAGCAATATTTTGGTACAAATTTGAAAAAAAAGTCATCAGATAATACTTTAATTGCATGGTAATTTTTAAATCTTGAATATATTTTAAGGGTATAATGGCGTATCATTATTTATTTATTTTTTACAGTTCGTTCCAAACAAAATTTGCTAATTTTACGTAGCCAACAAGTAAAGACGAAAGGCAATGTGTCGGTTCAGCCGAAGATAAAAGGATCGCTAGTTGTACCATACCAAACTACACCATCAGTAGTAATCCCAAATACAACA
>JXSR01S008390.1:24104-39538 GCA_000969725.1 Ophiothrix spiculata
GCTTTGATCTATTTTGGAAAGGCGCTCAATAAATCCATATATTATTATTATTATTATTATAGTCTAAAGTTTGAATAACACATACATACAGGCTGCATAGAAGGCCTCATATCACGGGCGTAGAAGGCCCAATTTTCAGGGAGCTCATTTTGATGATTGAGTTAACCTACCTCCCAGAATGTTTGTTTAAGCTAGTCACTGACCAATAGTAAACTAATATTTGTGAGTTGCTCGTTGCTATGGCAAAATGAGTGGAAAGTCACGAATGAAGATTTTGAATAAATGGTTTCTAAAGTTAAAAAAATGGTAAAAAGGTTGAGTTTGACATAAAATGCATTCATGAATAAGATTTTTTCTATATCTCGAGTTTAAAAGGTAAATTTTATGCGGGGAAGTGCAATTATTCACAGTTAATCGATCAAATGTTGCTATTGTACAAGCTATGGTATTCAGTAACTTCAACATTGATTTTCAGCTATTTTTTATTGCCAGATATCCATTAGACTGCCTTGCATTTTGATCTCTAAATCAAAAATGGGAAAGAAAGAGTGACATTATTATATCAATTGAAAGCTGAGATTATGGAGAATGTTAATATGTCATAAACTCAGTTTTGAAATTTGCGACTTTCCGCTTATTTTGCCAGAGCACCCCTCATTCGATATATGATAATCATGCACATATCTTAGAAAATATATGTATACATTTTCATAAATTCTTTCTGTCTGTTTTCTCATGACAGATGCAGCATCATCAACTGCATTTATAGAACCAATGGATATCAGCAATACTCTTTCCCTACCTCACACATCAAGTGCATCCGAGTCGACCACCACGCCTACATCCATACCACCCATGGTCATATATGGAAAATCACCCACTGAATCAGATTCCAAACCATCAAATGCTGTTTCACAGTCACCAATGGTCATATATGGAAAATCCCCCACTGAATCGGATTCCAAACCATCAAATGCTGTTTCTCAGTCACAAAGCACTCCTCTAACGGTGACACCAGTGCTGAATATTAATGAGGATTCTCAGATGGCCATGGAGCCTATTGTTCTCCCTTCATTGGATGGATCAGACCCTCAGATTATGTCTCCGGTAGCTGTAACAAATAAAGCATCATCAGTGCCTAAGCAGCAGGCTTCACTGATTCCAAAACAACAACAGGCTTCAGCGATTCCAACACAGCAACATGCTTCACCGATTTCAAAACAGCAGCAGGCTTCACCGATTTCAAAACAGCAACAGGCTTCACTGATTCCAACACAGCAACAGTCTGGTGTTGCCAGTTCAAATGTTAGCGCTATTTCTACTATATCAAATGATTCTCATTCGCAAAGCTCTATCAATTTTATGTCGCGTAGTGGTCAGTGTATGGTACCACCTAAAAAGCGACAAAGACCGATCACTCTGGACGATGAGAATCCTTCCACAACGGGAACTGAAAAAACAACGCCTACGAGTTTTGTGAAATCCCCCAATGTGAAATCCTTTAGTTTTGCTCAACATCTGGGGCTTAATCAGGGTAGTGGAATGACGACAAAGACTACAGGCATCGTTTCACCTGTATCTAAAACTGAACCCGTTAAGACACGTAAACAAGATGACCCCAAGTCCAAGCAGTCAGAGCCACCTGCAAACAGACAGCAGTCTGAAGGTTGTACTATCGAAGATATTAATCAAATCATTAAAGCAAAGCGAGATCTTTTCAATAGAGAGAAATCTACAGCAGAGAAAGATCTGTCATCATCATCAAAATTAGAGATATCACCTTTGAAAAAACCTGTAGTTCAGGCACGTCGTATGTCCAAAAGAAAGACCAGATCGCCAGAAAGATTTTCTCCTTGCACTGCAGCCAAAAGTAAGCAACGAGTGAAACCTTTGGAGAAGCCATCATTATTTAGGAATGCACAAAATGAAGATGATTCCGCTAAATCATCAAGTTTATCAAAAAATAAAATTGGGAAATCACAAAGTAAAACTCCTAAAAAGACTCAGGAAACCTCTTCAGTTGAATGTGAATCTTCACTTCAAAACAATGCTACAACTCCAGTGAAAGATAAATCATCAAGCTCTAATCTGAAATCGTCAATGCTTTCCGCCAATTCCAAACCATTATCAGTTGATACAAGTCAAAACATTGTACATAATGCTGAAAGTTTTATGGCAGTGCTTAATATGTCGCCAACTGGGAAATCATCAAAAAACTGTACAAATTTTGCATCTCAGGAACCATCGCCACAAACAGGAACAACACCAAGATTAAAAGAGAGCAGTGTAACAGAATCAAATGAATTGTTGACAAAAATTCAGAATTCACCAATGTCAAGAAGTAGACGTAAGCAAAACCTTACACCTCGAAAATCGCTGCAGTCATTAGACGACTCTCCAAAGAAGTCTCCATATGTATCGCCTCATAAAAATATTGACAATCTGGATGGGGTTGATCTTGATTCAGAGCCTGAAACGCCTCAAATGCAGATTGTGTCTCAGCCGAACACACCCCAGACAGTCTTGTCTCCTCAGCCTATGACGCCACAATTTGTCCAGACCAATGTGTGTATTCCAAATGAACTTAGTTATACGGATGAGAATACTGTTGATACGATAACCTCGACGGATTCTCACGTGTCCGTTATTGATCTCGTTTCGAGTGAAGCCGAGCTGAGCCAAGATGAGAATCTATCCGTAAAAGCAATTGATAGCAGCTCAGTGCCGTGTAAAACGAACTTTAAAGATGAGCCACAAGAAATTGCCGATAAGAAATCTACAAGCAAAGCAAATGTTGTAGATAAAGATGTTGACGCAGTTTGTGGAAACAGTAAGTCAGAGGTTCATGCAAAAATGTCAGAACCAGCAACTATTAAAAGTAGCATGCAAAATGAAATGAAAGAAGACCCGTTAGGCAAACAAATACAGATTGCAGACGTTAGTGATGATAAAGATGTTGACAACAATTTGTCACCATCCAAATTGACGGAACCAAGTATGTCCTCAGATGTTGGTCAACGAAATTGTGCATCTCATGCAACTGAATCTGCGAAAAATCCTGTATCTGATGCAACTGAACCTGCTCGTAAATCAAATTCAAATTCAGTAACTACTAGCAGTGCAATTGATGAACCTATGGATATATCTGATGTTGATTTTTTTTCACACAGCCCTGGTAGTGATCATTACCAGGATGATGAAGGATCTACTAAATCCACAACCTATGCAGCTGATCATGAAACTCCAAAGAAGCAGGTGCGAAAGGATGATATTACGCCAGCAAAGCAGATATTGAATCGGGAAATTACGGTTGATAAACAAACTGTGATTCGTAAGGAAAGTACAGCTGATCAAGATAAGACTGAAAAGCAAATACGAAAAGATGATATTACACCAGCAAAACAAGTTTATGGAGTTACATCGAAAAAACAAGCAGTTAATGAATGCTCAATGGCGGGTAAAGGAGATCATGATGTGAGTTCAGTAAAACAAGCGAAAAGTGAGAAAGTTTTTTCAGAAAGGCAGAGTCAAAATCAGAATACTACCTCAAATAAGCAGACACCATGTGCAAAGGAAGCTAGGGGTAACGGAACTCAATCCAAGCAAGGAGAGCAAGCTACCTCAAATAAGCAGAAACCATGTGCAAAAGAAACTAGGAGTGAAGGAAGTCATATCAAGCAAGCAGATCAAGTTCAGGGTAATATTTCAGAAGCTAAGAAAGGAGAGCAAGCTGTTAGTAAAACTAAGCAAGATGTTAAACAAGTCCGAAATATGAGATCTTCTTCATTAAAGGAGGATGCAAGAAGCATTACGGATGCTGCCTCAAAGCGTGGTCATCATAAAGAGGTCGCTTATGAAAACCAAGCACAGAATAAGAAAAGTGAGAAACTTTCCTCCACAAAAGGCCAACATAAGCAAATTGCATCAGAAGTACAAGGGACTGGAGGGAAAGGAATTATCCAATCAAATAAAATTATAGATGATGATGAAAGAGTTGCGAAAAGACGAGTTGAAAAACAACGTGATCATAATAAAGAGGTCGCTCATGAAAAGCAAACACAAAGTGAGAAAGTTGCTGTCACAAATAAAGGCCAACCTAAGCAAATTGCATCAGAAGTACAAGGTATAAAAACTGGTCAGTCTAAAGAAATAACGAATAAAGCAGTTGCAGAAACACAAGGTGAAAATGTTGAAGAGAATCAGAGTCGTGCAAGTGATGCTGGCATTGTTCCGAGAGATAAAATGAACAAGAACCAAGGAGTCTCTGCTCAGATAGACACATGTGCTCCTGCTCAAAAGGAACAAGTTAATAAAACAACAGAAAAAGTTGTACAGAAATTGAATGAAATTAAAGACCAAGATCAAACGCCTTGTAAAGATCCTTTCCCTAACACGCCGGGTAAAAGATCACGCAATCAGCAAAGCGAGAATGTTGTGACAGTGCCGTGCAACATCATCGGCAGTGACACAGCTATATTGCAAGCTCCAATACCAGTTCCGCAGGTCAAGACACCTGGCAAAGATCAGCGAGTCGAGATGTCCCAAGATGTTGAAAATACGATCAAACCGATGCAGGCGCTGTGCAAGGTGATATCTGCCGGGCGGCAAATGTCGGACGTTACGGTAACGTCAGCCTCCAGTCCTATGCAGACGATAGATCCAAAAGCCATAGGAATGGCTTTGAGTCAATCACAGATTGTCGCTACACCTCCGAGTCGCAAAGTACGGACAATTCTTCCGAAAGGAGGACAAATTTCCGATTCTCTGAGTGTTGCAATAATGTCGTCGGGACTCACCAGCACAACTGTAGCTAGTACACCTGTTGCCTCAAGAATAACTTCCGGTAATAATAGTGAGATTAAACAAACTCCCACTAATCGTCAGTCGAGTAGGACAAGTGAAATGCCACCGAGAATTACTCCCGAAGGCAATTCTCAAACTGTTCGCCCTATGTCGGCCAAACGATCGGGAAGTAACGGTTCTAAATCGGCAAATACGCGACCACCTCTGAGGAGAATTTCATCAAGCGGTAAAGACTTAATTGTACGAACATTGGATGTAGATGGTAATGTGAAAGAAACGACACCGAAAGTGCCGGCGCCGTCACGCGGTAATAAGCATGGCTCTCGGAGCTCAAGAACGAGTTACGTTGTACGGAATCTAGATTGTCAAGAAGAACAAGAGGAAAAGATAGATACTATTGAATCGGAGCACTTTACTGATGTCCGGAAACCATCGCGGTCCTTTAAACTGAAATCTCCTGATCCTATATTTGACCAGCCTCGTACATCACCGATCAGACTTAGCCGATCACTAAGTCCAAAAAAGTCCAAGACATCAATTCTTAACAGATCTTCAAGTGCCATGGTGTCTCCTGAAGGTAATGCCGAGAAACCAACATTTGTAACGCCGCATAAGACGCCACGGAAGACTCCAAGAAAGCAGGATCTTAGGGCTGCTGCATCTAAAGATTTTGAAGCTACTGTTGATTTAGCAGCTGAGGTCCTTGCAAGTTGTTCACCCAGAAAGACGCCAATAAAACAAAGGACTCCTAAAAGTGGGGACTTATCAGAGACTAGTCAGTTAGCTGAAGCAATAATTAGAATGGTTAGAAGTCCAACTTCTCGTTTCACTGCCATTCAAAGCGCCAGTATTCTCAGGAATGTAGGGAACTCGCCAAGACGTAAATTAATGGCAGAGCAAGACAAAGTTAGAACTAAACATAAAAGCGGCGGTGGTTCTCCACCACGTAAACATGTTAGAGGACGGCCAAGATTAAAAGACAAGGCTAGGCCTCTAAACTTATCACAACATGCAGAAATTCCAAATGGAGATGCAGAGACTGCAGTTGATAATTCCAGTGGATCAAATCAAAGTTTAGTGCAAGATAATAGAATTCCAAAGGTGAATGGTGATGCGAGAGAAATGGAGAAACCATGTGGTGCTGTAGATTCTTCGACAGCACAAGAGTGTGAATCTGGGGTGACTTCCAAAGAAAAGAAGCAAGGCAAGGCAAAAAAGAGGCCAAGAGAAGAGAGTTTAACTGAACAGGTAAGATATCAAGCCTAAAAAAATCATAATCATTAATGCAACTTATATGCCGGGGGGGGGCGTTCAAAAAAAAATGTGGTACGCATGCTCGTCAGACAATATGTCAAAATAGGGTCGGATTTTGGCCCATTGGTGTCGTCAACGTCTTTAGAAGTACTTTTCAGGGTAACTTTCAGTGTGTTATGTTATTAAGGGATCAAATGTCAATTACTCCATTTAGGGGTCAATTTTAGTGTATTACGACATTTAGGGGTATGATTTTGAAAATTTTACGCCATTAAGGGTTGGAATTTGCTGTACATGATTATGACATTTAGGGTCCGATTTTGAGGTGCTCAAACGAGCATGAGTACCACTTTCTTCTTCGAGCGAAAATACTGGGGATTAATACTGGGGATTTTTTAATGCGCTATGCCTCCCATACTATTTTTCCACTTGGCATCTGCACACTTCACAGGTGTTCACTGATCACTGTGGCCCAAGTAAGCTCCATTCCACACCAAACATCATTTTGAGGTTCTGCGGCAACCTCTAGGGGCGCTAAACCTTTATCATCCCTCTTACGCACCATCGCTGCCCAGATCACCTCCTTGAGTTTCGTACGGGTTTCCACGAGACAATTATCAGTTAATTCCTTGTCCAAGGGAAATTCAAGCACACTCAACTTTTGGCACCAGTTGGGTTCGAACTCAGGACCTTCCACACCACAAGCAAGCAAGGGCCTTACCGTTTGAGCGAAGTTGACTGCTATTATACTGCGGCAAATTAAGAAATTCATGAGCGAAAATTCAAACGCGCGAAATGATTTAAAATTTGCTGTGCACAAAAATTACTGCACACAAAAATATTGGAGTTTACAGAAAAAATTGCTTGAGTGTATGCGAGTTTCTTATCAGTCAGTAATTCATTTCACTATTTTTTGTTTTATTTCCGCAGCTTGAAATGAAGAAATCGAAGAAGAGTAAGAAGAAGAGTAGGAAGAGCTTTCCCACCAACATGGATGTCGATAAGTTCCTGTCACAGTTACACTATCCACAATGACAGTGGTAACCCATTGTTTCTTTCATCAACATAAGCTCACAGTATGTATCAAACCGTCATTAAGGACGATCGCGGTGATAAGTTCCTACCTGTAGATTTTGTTTATTTTTTGTCAGTTAATAGATAAAAGCCTAAACTTCAAAATTCAGCAATAAAAAATGGGGGTCACCGATCATCTAAGCGCGCTATGACGTCATATATGATGACATAATTTTCCTTTTAATCGACGATAACATGAAAACTCGAGCGTTAGGTTAATTAACATAATTAACTTTTTTTATTTGTTTGATGTTATAAAACCAAATTTCGACATTCCCGGCGATGAAAATTGTTTTTTAGATTTTACCCATGTAATTTCATCTCTAGCTATCTTTTGAAAACAGTCGGTGACCCCATACTTTTTTTCTTAATTTGACATCCACTTTGCATTCACTTGACCAGCAAAAAATTGAAAAATTCTACAGGTAGCAAATCTTTGAAAAATCAGCATTTTGTGGTATAGGAAATCACATGTAAAAATTTTGATCACTGAAGACCCATTGGCTCGGGAGCACTCGTAGCTACTCGTTACTATTTCGCGCCATTATTTTCGGCGCTTACCGGGAAGACAGTGCGTAAAAAACTAGTGCGCGTTGCATTTTGCGTATTAGGCGCAAATCTTACGCTTAGATACCACGCAAGCGTTTTGTCAAAATCTTCCTGCCAATGACCAACAAATTCTGTAACACTGCCCTCTAAAATAAACATCGCGATCGTCTTTAATGAATTAACCCTTCCGATCTGATAGAACGCCTGAGCGTTACCAAATGAGCTTACAGGAGAACACTCAGGTGTTCTTATTCGTATTGAGTGTAAATTAATTCAGTGTGGGCTATGCTATCTACACCTATATTGCAATTCAGGATTGAAAGGATTATAACTTTGCATTCAATTATGGAAATGTGACGAAATCAATGCAATCACATTAAATTTTGATTGCTGTCTAATTCCCCTGGCCCTTGCAGCGTTAGTGTAGTGGCATATCAAAATTCATTGCATGTGCGTTGATTTTGTTCCATTTCACTAGCAGTCAATATATTCAAAGGCTGGCAGCCATCGCATTAGGCCAAAAAAAATTGCTATGTTGCCCTCAGCGAACGAACCTATTCAAAAAATTTCTAAGAAATATCAGGGTCGGGAAAGCACCCAATTTTGCTCAGATTGGGTGTTTTTTGAGAAGATATTTTGAAAATAGTGGAAAATGCTCCCAAATTTGGTACTTTAGGTGCTTTTTTATTTTATTTCGGACCGACCGACTCAATTTTTCAGAAATCCCACTTGAGGGCAACACAACAATTAATTTTTTTTGGCCTTATGATGATAACCAATGTAAGGTGATGAATGTAAGAAAATAAAAAAAAAATAATTGGCTAAAACGACAAAAAAGAAAAGTAATTGCTGACGGACGGTAACGACCTTCATCGTAAATACAGCATTACAGGGCGAAAGACTGTCGCAAATACTTGTAAACAATTTGCCAATAACTTTAATCACCCTACGTTACCCTCCGCAAGCGAACATCGCATTAGTCATTATAATGTTGTACCTTGCCGTTGTAATTTTGTCAGTGGTCGTTGACATAAAACTGGACGATAACTCAAAAGAAAAGTATCAATCGCAGTTTACCATTACTTGTTGTTCCCTCTTATCGTCTCAGTGCGGGGAAACCAGGTAACCTTAAAACCTATAATGGTTTAAACGTTGGTACTCCGATCTCATGGCAATTTTAACATATACTTTTTCCTCACCTGAATGAAGGGGCATCACCTTCATAAAGCAATTGTCAAATTTCATTTGCTAAATTAATGCTATAGGCAAAAATGTGTCTGAGAGTGACCCATAGAAACCTACATGTATTGAATATTTATCCATGTTAACAAAATATTCCATTAACTCAGCACTATTTTGACCATATCTCTACAACAACACACAATAATGGTCATGAAACTTTACAGGGGTTATGAGAAAAATTATGCGCTTTCATCTGGTATCAAAAATTCCAATCTGATTTTTTGAATGAAAGTGATCGGAATTCACACCTTTAATGCTTAATAAAGAATTTGTAAAAGTCTTAATTGATCACTCTTAAAGAATGCCAAATTACATGTAATATAATAAGACATGTGTGATGTCCTCAAAGAAAGTATTCTTGAAAAAGCACAATTTGGGGAGATTGATGTATTTAATGTAAATGAGTTTTTTGAAATCATTCTGAAATTTTATGATTGATAATAGCTACAATTTGTTATATCAAAATTTCAAAGAATTGAATTTGCAATTGGGATTTTGTCAATTAAAACCAACTGTTCTTAATGTTGTAGAATGTTATACAAAAATCTGTATATTTTGCATTTGGATTGAATTTGCATAGAATTGATCATCATGTGAATTCAGCAATGACTTAACTTGGCGAAATTTGAAGGAGTGTTACTGATTCTATAATTGCATTAATTTGAGACGTGGTGTAAAATTACAGCAATTTATTTTTTACAAGTGTGACGAAACCATGAGTTATTAGTTCTGTTATCGATAGGCTTTTTGAGTATCGCTATGCCAGGAGTTTGATATACAGGCTTGAGTTACCAGTAACAAGTGTAAGCTTGAAAAACATTTCATGGCATAGTGAAAATTGAACTTAACTTTCAGACATTTTATGGTTTTTCTAACTAAATGATCATCACTACAAAATATTGTCGAACAATTCCTGAGTGTGTCAGTCTTCTGGCGTCTCTGCGGCTCACAGACATCGTCCAGACATTTCCGATCGATTTGTCCGTTGAATTCTACCCTGTATGACGCCGTAAACACATCATAACCATGCCACAAGGTTATGTGACCAGGGGTCGATTTCACTAACGTTAAAATGCATCGTTAACCCATCGTAAGACCAAAACCCATCGTTAGCTACGACCACCTCGTGACCGCAAGCAGCGTTAACAAAGGTTTAGATTTTTCTAATGTACATGTATAATTCATATGCCTTACGATGCGATGAACACTTACGAAGGGTTTTCACGTCTTTGTGAAGTCTAGTTGTAGTTACGAGCTGAACCCTTCGTTAGCTACGATGCATCGTAATGTTAGTGAAATCGACCCCTGGGTATCCAGCAAGAGCAAAACAAGGCATGATTGATGCCAACCCTCCCTGATTATCAGGGAGGCTCCCTGAAAATTCATTCAATTTTCTTACAAATTTGTTCTAAATTTGACAACCTCCCTGATTCAAGAAGGCTTTGTTCCCATTAACTTGCATGTAATTCTGAAAACCTCCCTGATTTCTGTGTGAGGCCTCCCTGATTGCTGGATGTGAATGTTGGCATCTCTGCATTGTATACAAACCGCAAGGTTTTAACACGGAATTAAATTCTTGCGGCATGCTTCCGGCGTCTCTACGGCTCACGGACACTGTCCCGACACCGGTCGGACACCGGCTGGTATCAGATCGGCATCTGCTGAATTGACGCCGTAAACACATTGTAACCTCGCCGCAAGGTTATGTGACCGGGGTATTATGAAAAGAGGGGTAATGAAGTAATTTCTTGTACAAATGTAAGGTCTCAACAATGAGGTGACTCGTGAGGCTTGAACCAATGACCTTGCTAAAAAAATCTGAAAACCTAAAAACTCATCAAATTCAATATGCTGTTAAAGGAGCTTGGTCTGATGTTTGCAAATTTAGTTTTCAATGTAATATAAAAGAAAACCATTCAAGAGATCTAAGTTTCAAATTTGGGAATCTCACATAGGTTATGAGATAAATATGAGCAACATTTTGGTACCAAAATCCCAGAAATTTGAAGAAAAGCTGAGGCAATTGGACCATCTCCTTCAAGAAAAAAAAAACAGTAATGATGAGTAGGAATTATCACTGATGTGCTGAATGTATGTGAACCAACCTGTGGACTTTTGACCGCAGATTAGAGGAGATGCCTAACAGTCCAAAATGTTTAAACCAAGAGGTTTAAGGTCACATATCAAGGTCAAAGGTCATATGTTCAAGTTGTAAGATATAGTTTAAAGGACAGAACAATCTTGGTTTATGGATATAATACAAAAGTCATTAATATTTGTTTAGGTCAGAGCTTATATATGAAGGTCGAAGGTCATATATAAAGGTCAAAAGTCATATACTAAGGTTAAAGGTCATTTTATGCTCTGTGATTTGGAAGTCACCTTAAGCCGTTGGCCCCCTGTATGAATAGACCCCTTCATGGGGTATGCATGTCATGCAAGTACATTGTATATTGATTGATTGATTGATTGATTGATTGATTGATTGATTGATTGATATAGTGATGTATGAGATCATAATGTAAAATTGAGGGGTTGTCCCGGGATTATATGGTTCTGAAAACCTCTACATAAGGAGATCTGCGGATCTAGTTGATTTCAATAAAAGTTGTGTGTATAGTAAAACCTGCATGATGTAAACCACATTGTAAATCTGTAATAAAGAAATGATTCCAATTTTGTATTTCATTTATGTATATAAAAAATTTGTATACATACAGTTATTTTATATGATTTTGCTACCAAATATGTATTTATTTATGATCAATAAACAGAGTTCTATGATGTTTGAAAAACATTTTGATAGTATAGTGTGTTTTTGATTGAATTGCAGTCATGGATGTGTGTTTTTGTGGGGGGGGGATGTGTTTGTTTAAACAGCGGTTCCAAATGAAGCCTATTTATTCATCTGTTTAACCCTTAAATTCCTAGGTCCATAATGTTCAAAAGAGGTTTAAGAGTCTTAAGACTTGGTTTAACTAAAATTTTGTTTCATATACCTAGGGAGCAAAACCCCATTTTAGGGGTAAAACTGCAAGGAGAAATTATTTTAATGTGTCCTATCTATTTGAATTCTATGGACCATTATAGGTAAAAACACTAGGGTGGTCACAAAATCAGTCTGTTGCAAGGGACCCTTCAGGAGGAAAAGTCATTGCAGGGGTCAAATTTTGTTTTCAACCATTCTAACATGATCCTCTTATCATAAGGAAGCAGAAAAAGTATACTTTGACCCATATCTGATGAAGGGTTTTTGAGATATAACCGAAAAAATGAAAGGTGATTACAGGGGTCACATGTTGGGCCTATGGGAGTCAAAAATTTGAAGTGTCCGATTTTGTTCAAAATGGTCTCAAATTGTTCATCTTGCAAAACTGTCTACATAAAATAATATTTTCCAACGTTTTCGATCGATTGTTTCTATGGTATAAGTTTACAAAAACATATTGACCTGTAACCAACGGTTGATCGTAGACACTGGAAAATATTACTTTGTACAGACAAGTTTGCAAGACGAACAATTTGACACCATTTTGAACAAAATCGGACACTTTTGAAATGTTTGACTCCCATAGATAGGCCCATCTCATGACCCTTTGTTTGACCTTTCATGTTTTTGGATAAAACTCTTGAAGCATTCATCAGATATGGGTCAAAGTATACTTTTTCTAGTTCCTTATGATGAGAGGAACATGTTAAAATGGTTTTGAACAAGATTTGACCAATTTTCAAATGTGCCCCCTGCAATGACTTTTACCCCCCTCCTGCTGGGTCCCATGCAAAAGACTGATTTTGTGTCCACCTTAGTGATATTACCTATAATGGTCCAAAGCACCCATCTAGATAGGACTTTAATTTGGATAATTACTCGTTGCAAGTAAACATGTTTTGCTCCTATAGGTAATAGCTAAACATTTCCTTTGACCAATATGGTCATATTTTGTGATGATAGTATGATTTATAGTTGAATCTTAAATTTTGAAAGTTATTGTAGTTCAAAACTGCTAGCAAAAGATCCTTCTATAGCAGTAGTAATTTTGAGATAGATCCGGTCTGGCTTTAAACCTGGTCTACTCAAAAAACTGTTTTGAACATACCGACCCTAGAGGGTTTTTTTTTTGATTCCATGAGTGATGTAGCATTTTAACACTTGAAAATAATTAAGAGTGGAAACTCATTACGGAGTTGCTGTGGATAGACAAATTTACTTTAAAATTTTGATATCAGTTTTTTAAAACAATAAAAAACAAAAGAAAGTATCATAATGGTACAGCAAAAATACTTCCTTATATTAGATTTCATTTCATGAGTTTCTACTGTTCCATGTATTTTGATTCACCTCAGAGGGCAGCCTGTACCAGAAAAAAGAAATAACCGTACATCTTTGTATGTGAAGATTTTGGCTTTACCAGATGGTCAAAATGTATATAAGGATTGCCTTTCATAGCTCGCGGAATTAACTGTAAAATAAAAGTGCTTCACTTTAGAAGTTATTCTTTATTTGTGCAAAATATGTCTGGTCCAATTTCAGTCCAATTTTTTCAGTTTCTATTGAATATACTATTACGGTATAGAGTTTTGTCCTTGATAACATTGTTAACATGGCATGCGTTCTATTCCGCATTATTTTTCATCCAATTCACATTTTCCAGTAAAGGGGGGGGGGAGGCACGTGCACGGGGCAAATTTTAGTAGATTTTGACAAACAGACCCATCAAAATATCACATTTTGCAAAGAAAAAGGACCCATTGGCATACCAGACAGCCTGATTTTGCTACCCAAGTTCGCGGCACATCCTCGTAATCACTTTTGTACTAAGTACCCCCCCCCGGGATTGTGTCCTTCAGATGACATTCAGAGGGTCTAGCATGTTTAATTCTTGTCGGAATACTTGAGTAAAACATGCTAGCCCATCTGGAGTGTCATCTGCCCGTGGGGGAGGGGTTCTTCAAAAAATGTTGTACGGGTATGTGCCTGTCGGACTCCAAAAAACCGACCATCTCTATACCTATTTTTGGCTCAAAAACCCACCCATCAGTATACCAATTTTGGAAAAGCACACAATTTTACTCAAATTGGGCTTTTTTCCCGCAAATTTCCCCAAAAGCACCCAATTTATGAAAATTGGGTGCTTTCATCCGAGATGAAAAACACCCCATTGATTTACAAAATCCTGGAAAAATCACCGCAAAAGGCAGGCACATATTCGCATTGTCAATGTAAGTAAGGGACAAAATTTGCCTGTGTGTTGCTTGATTCATCAAAAAATCGTGACAATGGACTATTGGACTACACAAATGTGTACCCAAATATTTGATCAATCATACAAAATGTATCTTGAAATGAAGCAAACTTGGTTTTAAAGTTCATTTAAGGGTACGAGGAATCCATATGCTCAGGAAAATGTGAATCCTAACTATTTTTCAATGACGAAAAGATAAATAGTTTCCACTGCCTTTGCGGGGACTCGAACCATGGATTATGGCAGGGGTTAGTCATGCATTACGAAGCGAGAGATCTACCGCTGAGCTATCAAGGTAGCGTTGAGATTGTGAACTAAAATCTAAAACATAAACATTAGAATGCCGTATTTTTCTTTTGTTTACATAAAAATTGTAATTTTTGCCTCATTGGAATGCTCGATTTGTAAGTAAATTATGCGAATGCGTATATCAGACAAAATGTAGATAATGTATCAGATACTTAAAACGCGCAATTCACAGTGCAAACAGGGCAAACTCAAGAGTCGTAATTCACGTCCGGATTTTCGGGCAAAACAACCCGGGTTTGTTACATTATCATTCAAATTCAACTCAGCATATTTATAAAATATTGTTTGTAATTCAATAAGAAGTACCAAGCCTACAATCTGTCAAAATTTGAAACCAGTCGAATTGTTCAAACATCATGAAATTATGAGGTTTCGGCGAAAAAGGGTCACATTTTTCGAAGTAGTCTTTAGGCGTCATTTTGACCTTGATAATGGACGTGAAATTACTAGTAAAGTTATATGTATAAACTAGAGACTCTATTCAATATGTACGCCAAAAATTGTGATATTCTGATTGGTGTAAGTAGGTAAAAACTTGCAGTAAACATGACATTCGGCCGAGTGAGACGTTTTTAGGGACTGTAGCCTTAATGGACTTAACTTCTAAATCGCAATTTTTTAAGGACACACAGTTGGGCCCTGATAAGTTGGCATTTTCGCACGTACGGCAATGGCAAAACGAAAAATAAAAAGGCATGGTTTCATTTTCTCGTTGATCAATCTTTCAGTATCTTCATATCACCGGACCGGACCGGAGTGTGATTATTGTAGACTTATCGGGAGGGGAAATTAAAACCTACAGCTGTTTGTTAGCTGTAGTCGACTTTTTTTAATGCTACAAGTTAGAAATTTTCTTCATCATGTTCATTTTGAAAACAAAAGTTTTTGGTGTGTTTTTTTCTGAATCCGCTTAAAAGTTAGGTATTTGGTTAAATGTGTCAACGAGTAGGACATTATAAT